>WAAE01008604.1:0-10126 GCA_013400495.1 Nicator chloris
TATATATATATATGAGAGAATTTTATGTGACACTTTGGACAGATGACATGACTTTGGTATTATTCCTTCATGAGAAGACACAGCAACCAAGAGAGCTGTCCAGATACATATTGGGGTTTAATATTCTCAGCACATGAATTAAATGGTCTAAATAGCATTAATTTATCCCTCTTCTACAGGACAGACTTTTCACGGCAAACAGGTATCAGAATGATTTTTTTTAAGGAGGTTGCAAAAGAAGCTGTTGTTTTTACGGTAATGAACCCTGAAAGTGTGCAAGCAAGAATCTGAGTGATCCTATCCCTGTATATCCTACAGGGACAGCTGGAAGACCGTGGTGGATAAGAAGATTCAGGGGTTTTTTGTTGTTGTTGTTGTTTGTTTGTTTTTTAATGCTGGACAAAAAACATTATGCTAAACAAGAGGGCATTTTCTGAGACACTATGATGGACTGACTACATCAGTGGACAAGGGAGGGGTTACAGATATCATTTATCTGGACTTCTGTAAGGACTTTGACATGGTCACCACAACATCCTGCTCTGTAAATTGGAGACAGAGGGATTTGATGAGTGGACTGTTAGGTGGATGAGGAAATGGTTGGAGAGTTGAATCCAGAGGATAGTGATCAACAGCTCAAAGTTCAGTGAACATCTGTGGTGTCCGTATTGGGACCAGTGCCATTTAATATCCTCAAGTGCACCCTCATTAAATTTGCTGATGGCACCAAGCTGAGCGGTGACAATTAAGACATCTGAAGGATGGGATGCCATCCAGAGGGACATGGGCAAGCTCATGAAGTAGGCTCACGGGAATCTCCTGAGTTTAACAAGACCAAGTGCAAGGTGCTGCATCTGGGTCAGGGAAACCTCCCATACAATACAAGCTGGGGATGAACAGATTGAGAGCAGCCTGGCTACAAAGGACTGGGGTGCTGCTGGATGAGAGGCTGGACATGACNTGGACATGACCCAGCCATGGGCACTCACAACCCAGAAAGGCAAATGTGCCCTGGGCTGCATCCAAAGCAGTGTGGGCAGCAGGGCAAGGGAGGGGATTCTGCTCCTCTGCTCTGCTCTGGTGAGACCCCACCTTCAGTGCTGCATCACATCTGGGGTCCCAGCACAGGAAGAACATGGACCTGCTGGAGCAAATCCAGAGGGAGCCACCAAGTTGAACAGAGGGATGCAGCACCTCTCCTATGAAGAAAGGCTGAGATTGTTGAGCCTGGAGAAGAGAAGGCTTCAGGGTAACCTAACTGCAGCCTTCCAGTACCTGAAGAAAAGCTGCAGGAAAGATGGGGCAAGACTATTTGTACAAGACTATGCAATGACAGGACAAGGGAAACAGTTTTAGACTGAGAAACACTAGGTTTAGATTACACATCAGGAAGCAATTCTTTACTGTGAAAGCGACAAGACTCTGGAAGAGGTTGCCCAGAGAAGTTGTGGGTGCCCTGCCTCTGGAAGTGTTCAAAGCCAGGCTGGATGAGTGATTTGAGCATTCTGGTCTAGTGGAAGATGTCCCTGCCTGTGACAGGAGGTTGGAATGATCTTCAAGGTCCCTTCTAACCCAAGCAACTTTATGGTTGTATTTTTTTTCCCCCAGGCCTAGTGACACATACCCTATCAAATTTGACAGAGGCTGGTATTTCTCTAGAAAAGCTAAAACTCTTAGTTACACAGCTAAAGTTCTAGATTCTGATCTAGGTGTGAGAGAAAATATAAGGTTCATCGGGCCTGTAAGTGGAAGTTTCTCACCCAACCACCCCTTTCTAGACATGACACCAGCAAGGCAGTGATCCCCAGGGTCAGCCTTTGCATAGTGGTTTCTCACTGGTGCACTCGCTCAGTACCTTGTAGCTTAAAGCTACTTCTCACCTGCGTCTTTCATGACACAAAAATGAGACCTTATAGGCATTATTGGGATAGAAGCTGTTTTATACCTCCTTGCTGAAGATGGAGGACTAACCTAGAAGAGAAAATTGAGATTTACATGGTTAGATACAACTTAAGAGACTGATAGAATCTATAGCTCTAAAATCTATCTTAGACTCCAGTTCATACTTGCTTTTTGCTCTTTAACTGAAAAATATAAACGTGTCACGTAATGTCTTGTAATCTGTGTGTTTCAATCAGATACTTCAAAGTATAACCTTGTCTCTTTATGAGAAGAAAAAGTATTATGAAACCAGTTTTTTTAATGTAGGTATTTTAGATTATCTGCAGGAATTAACAGAGAAGTTCACTGCAGAACATAATCATACATGTTTTGAACATCCTGATTGTACAAAATTGTCAAGCTCCTGTTCAGTCAGGAGGAAACAGACCAATGACTTACCCACTCTCCTATCTATAAACACTGAATTTTTTTCATTAAAAGCCAGCAAACATAACTGGAATGAAGATGTGTCAGGAGTTTTAGGCTAGAAATTAAGCAAAGGCTCTTCACCCAGAGGGTTGTAGGGCAGTAGAACAGGCTTCTCAGAGAAATGGTCACAGCACCAGCCTGACAGATTTGAAATGTTTGGACAACATTCTTAGGCATATTGTGAGGTTCTTGGGGATGGTGTTGTGCAGGGCTCGGAACTGGACTTTGATGATCCTTGTGGGTTCCTTCCAGCTCCAGATATTCTATGATTCTATGATGTTTAATCCATATAAACCGTCACTTTAATTGTCTATGGACACAAAATGATTACTGCTTAAATATATTGCAATTTTGTTCATAACTTTCTTATAAAAAGTGTAGTTTCTTAGGATTTCAGGATCCAAATTTTTATTGGAATAATTAGATCAAATCGGAAAGAGTTTTTTTCTCATAATGATCCTATGATCCAATAAAAAAAAAAATGAAAAGCAGAATTTGACCTTGAGAAGATAGAAAACTTGACAAACATGTTTCTATACAAAAATTAAATTCATCTTTTCAAACTGATTGCCACTCTGCTGTGCATGGCAGTAGAGGTCAGGAGGGCATTTACGAATTGTAAAAAGCAGAATCCCAGTCGATAGAGAATTTTTATAGATGTGCTTAACTAGAAAGAAAGATCAATTTATAATTAAGGATCCGTTTCCTGGGTTTATTCTTCAAAGATAGCTGTGGGGTACAACATACAGGAATAGTTTTCAGTGGTGGGGTGAAGCTGTCTAAGCATCATTTTAAGAGCAAACTTGAAGTGTTTCGTGGCAAAAGACTTTAAATATTTTATGCTCCCTTAGAAGGTTTTCCAACAGTATAAAAACAATGCACAGATATTTTTCTATCAGAAAAAGTACTAAGGCATAAAGTCTCATTCAAAAGATTTCTGAAGGTGCTCCATTTAAAGTCTAATAGTTTAGCCTAGACAGAGAAGCTATTTAAAAAACTGGGAAAAAAAACTGAGTTACATTTCAGTCTTACTGCTTTATAATAGAATGAAATGTTGGCATGTAGATGAAAGATATGTCAAAAAATACATTTCTTCATTAAAAAGTTCTTTAATGAATATCATGTTTTTATGCATATGGCAATTCTGCAGTTTAAGCATAGTGACAAAACTCAGGGCACAAAAATTTATTTCACATTTTAAAATTTTAGTTATTTCAACCTATAAATTATTCATCACTAATATTTACTGCTTTGTTAAGCTGGTGGAATTTGGAAAGAACTTTTTTTTTTCTTTATAAAACTTTCTATCACATACTCAGCACCACCTTAAATAGCTACATGTTAGATTCCATTATTTTTTAAGGCCTGGTCAGACCTTGCCTCAGTGTCTCCAAACTGATAATGAAATTATTCTCCATTGCTTTTACGTTATTGTGATTTTTAAGTCAGAGTATAGAGTGATAATGTGGGAAAAAGAATCTAAACATGTAGGGGCAAATAAGGCAGAGAATTTAAATTATCTAGAAGATGTAGTGAATGGACATAAGAAATAATAAATCCTTGCTTGCACTTCATTCTATGAAATGTTATTATCCAGCCATGGCACTCTCAGAAAATCTTAGAAATTTTCACTGAACCTGAGATTATGTGAGTTATACTCACATAAACCAGGGCCAGACATCCATTAAAGGGTAACTTTATTCAGTATTTCTAACCTGGTGAAGAGCTGTAGAGGTGACAATTTTAAACACACACCAACACCCTCTTTTTGTTTTTCTCAGCTTTATAATATCTCACTTACAAGATGCAATGAGTCTTGAAAACAAAAAATATCTGTATGAGGCTCACACCAAACAGGCACGCAGCATTAATTTTGAAATTTAAGGATACAGGATTTTGCTAGATTGTCTACATTCAGCTCCTATATCCAACGGGAAGTTCATTTGGATATTTCTAGGACAGAATTTTAAAACTAGTTCTGAAGTATAAGTAATTTCTTTCAGAAGCACAATCAAAATGAAACAAAAATACCATAAGTGCCAAAGATCACTATTTGGCTATCTCTAACCTTGTACATCAGTTTCCTTGAAAATTGGAGTGGCACAAGGAGAATTCAGACACCCATCAAAGGGCATTTGGGATAGATTGTCTGCTTTTACTGAATAATATACCCCATTGTTTTATATAAGATCCTCCCATTAAATTTCAGTTGTCACCAGCCAAAAAAAGAAATATAAGTGGGGCTTGTGCAATCAATTACCTTGATTCAACAGATTTCTATGCTTGGACATTTTTATGGTCTCAGAGAATTCTTGTTCACTTATTGGTTTCCACCAGAAGGAAAGAAATAACAAGTGCACTGTTTTGGGGTTTTTTTCCTTCTTTTATGTGAAACAAATACATTCCACAAATAAATATCTCAAAAGCACCACTCACAATTGGTTTTCAGCATGAAATAGCACAACACACAAAACATGTTGGAACATTAGTCTGGTTTCATACAGTGCTTTTCAAATGCTGAGATAGGAGGTCTTTTCAAAACCAAGGACTGAATGATGGAAGCATATTGACTTGAAGGAAAGGTCTGCCTTTTTTGCTATTCCGTGTGTCATCACAAGCTTTAGACATTAGAACAATTTCATATAAGTGATGCACTCTGCAAGAACTGCCTTTACTCTAAGAAAAATATCAGAAGCCAGACAAGATAGCTGGGCAAAAAGCAGTCTAATTTAAAATCTGTCAGAAATAAAGAGCCCTCATGGTGAGATACCCTGTGACAAGTTCTTCGATATACAATCACATCCAAACCACAACTTCTCTGTACAGGTATCAGCTTCAACTCAGTTGCTTTTATAGCCCCTTATTTACACCAGAATTGAATTATATCTACTAAAGACCAAACTTTATCACTGTCTGTGGCTGAAGAAGAAAGTGCTGCTGGGTTGTACAGAGACTTAACCAAGACAGGAACCAGGGCAATTCACCTTTAAAATGTTCACCTGGCAAAGGCAGCAGAATACTGTAATCAAGGTCAATAGGATTACATCAGCAATTAGGACTAAAGAGTTAGATTCTCTGCTGTGCTGTACCCAGCAGGTTTGCACATCTACAGAATGTCTACATGGGGAAATTACACCACAAGATCTGAATGGTGGCATTTCATCTTGTGGTGTAATGCATAAGAAGCATATCACTTTTAGAAATGGTATTCCCTTCTTTACAGCCTTCCTGGGTGATAAATCTGGTTGCACGTTTTGCATGACAGAGTCCAGTTCCCTGTTAACACAGGCACCTATCACTCTCTCACTCGTGTGTGGCACCATCTGCAAAGCAGCTTGTCTCTTTGCTCTAGGGTTGTGATCAGAGACAGCTCCAGAATGTCACTGCCATTGTAAATCCAAGCTTTTACATGGCCAGTCTTCACCTAACGTGAAGTAAGATAGCACAAAAAAAACGAAGACCTTAATGATTATTATTATGCTTAACAAAGATGTATTGCAAACCAAACTGTTTTTTTTTTAATTATCACACAAATGTCCAAAAAAGGACTTATTCATTACGTAAGATCCAAAACTTTTGAGGTTCATTAATGGCTGTTATGAGTCCTTCTGCTTTTTCACGTTGATAACTTATCAAGAGGATACCAGAGCCCAGAAGCTTCCACTTCTGTTGTAGAACAGAAGTATTTCCCTCTGTCATGGAGAAAGGCAATCATTTCAATGATAGACTAGAGAACACAGGCTGAATCAGCAGCAAAGATAAGGTAAGCTCTCTAGCATTCTCAGCCATTCCTGTTTGAATTTAAGCTCTGGAAATCCCCACCAGAGTGCAAATTCCTCATAAACACTAACATATGAGGATTACTATGGTGCTGGAGAAGGACATCTTGTTCTTTCAAGATCACCAGAATTCTCCCACAAAATGTAAGTGTACCTTTAACCATAAAACCTGTCCTATCTCAGATTGCTTATCCATCCTCAGATTTCTTATTTTCTGTTGAACTCAGAAATGATATGAAAATTATTTGTATAGCTGCCTGGTTAGAACAGTTGCCTGATACCTCAGAATTATCCTTACACAGAGAACAATCCCTCAAAGTATAACCCTATATTTTAAGACTGAATGAAGTCTATAAGTACAGGAAATTCAAATGTTCACTTGTGAAGACAAAAGTCTTAATGACTTTCTATGCTGACTTCTTTGAAAGTGATGATGAGATTCATGACAATTTAATTCATACACGTAGACTGGTATGCATTCAAAGTCATCTGATCTGTTTTAGGAGTTGAAATGGCCTGTAAATATACTTTTTTTTTAATTTTGGTTTCCATCAGAAGGAGCTGATATAGTGATCTAAGACTTAGACATTCAGGTTTTAAATGTCTAAGCTCTAAGACGTGACTCATGGCCAAGATGCTGTCACTAAGAGGAAGAGCCTGCAATGATAGAATTCAGCTTACCCTTATCCATTAACCTTCTTCCCAGATGTCCCTCTAAGGCTAACAGTAACAGTGCCTCAAATGTTACACATTTGAAGCCAGCTATCAAAAGGTACATCAGTGAATTGAAGGCTTGTGAAAACAAACACCAAATCCAGTATTAAATGAGATTTATTTCTTTCTTCAGTTGATTCTGTGCATACTCCAGTCTGCAGACTTCTCAATTCTGCTGTCCCCAAGACTTTTTACAGGTCTGAGGATTTTAGTCCAGATGTTTCACCAGTATTCAAGTGACAAAAATCCATGTTAATCCTGGGCCTGAAATTCGAGTATCTGGAGACCACAGAATTCTGTGCTGTTTCGCAGCAATCTCACATTGTCATCACTGTCAATGTGGGACAGTGGGGAAAACAAGACCCTACTGTCTTCAATATTGTGATTCTGTCCTCAAACCTAATAGCTTTGGTACTGTCATTCGGTTATTTTAAGACACAGAATAAGCCATAAACCAGGATCATGGCACTGGAAAGTGGAGTCAAAGGAGACCACAGATCTCAAGTAAGATCTCCTTTTTTCCTGTTCTGGACAAGAATGTACTATGTCCCTGTATTTTCTCTACATCAATTACTGAATTTATTCCAGCAGAGGAAAGGAAAACAATGAAGGAGAAGTCTAACTCCACTGTAATCAGACAACATCTTTTTACTGTCTTTTTACCAAATTTCTGAGACAATCCAGGTCTCAGCATCCAAATCCAAGAAATTCCATAGACATTGAGAAGGATCAAGCAACATGCATAGCCATGAAAGAGTCCCAGTGCACTTTGAATTAATTATAAACCCAGCAGGAACTCATAAAGCATTGCACAGAACAGCAACAACAATTATTCTTAACTGTAGGCCCAGCTGGCTCCCAATCTTAAACCAGCACGAGTTTTGCTAATAACCATGGCAATACGAGAAAAATAAATACCTTTGCTTAACACAATCATTATTTACTTGCATCCACCCCACTGATGTAATTTAACTTGGACTCTTTATTCTATCTGCTCTCCTCAAGTCTCCCAACCAGGGCATCCAGAACATATGAAACTAAAGTACATGCTGAACAACTGCATTTTTCCCACACTGCAGAAAATTCACCAGCTAGAGCTGGGAGCACTAAATTGAAAAGAAACATGGGAAAATCTGTATAGGTCTCTCTTATTTAATTAGTTTACCTCATAGACTGAGTATAAATTTGTATGTAATGTAAGGAATGTCATCAGTGATGACAGCATTGGGAATTATGATTTGCGTCAGGAAAGATGATCTCATAGCAGGTATCTAGAATTTAATTTTTATAAAATGAATAAAAAATAGTTTGCCACTCATAACAGCAACATTTTCAAGGAATGGGAGAAAAAAAGAATATCAAAATTCCAGTGCAACTGAGTCAGAATATGAAATTTTCATGTCTCCAGGCTGTTAAGTCAAGAGAAGGTATAGACTGGTAATTGCTGGAAATCAAATGGAAAGTAAGTTGTGACATTCTGTCAAATTTCACCTGCAAGTGCAAAATACTGATAAAAATAAACTCAGCTCAATCCTTCTATTTCCACAATGCATCAAAAATAGAAGATGGGGTAATTTTCTCAGTGTAATAAAAATGACTCTCTAATAGATTCAAACCGAAAAATGTGTTTTGCAATTTTAACTAGAGTATTAATCACACTTCCTATATTCAGGAATGCAGAGTAACATTTTCAAAAGTGTCCAAGATTTTTCACTGGCCAGACTTTAAGTTGTCTTTAAAAGTTTGGGTTTAGATCAAATGAAACGTGCAGAACCAGCCAGCACTGGTCCTTAAATAACAATTCTGTGAATGCAACATTTGTGTAGCAGCCCTGCATTGTGCCCGTCCAACTGTGTTCAATTTTAAGCTTTCAGTTGCCTCTGAATGCAAGCAATATCACAGGATCACACACAGCATTTCCACTCAATGTACAAACTGGCTTTGAAACAACGTCAAGAGAAACAAATGAAGCTAGATATGTCAGATTTACTAAAGGTATCTTAGACTATTAGAGCTTTATTTTTAGTGTGTGTATTCATTTTTCAAACCCATTCATCCAAGGTGATACATGAGGATGGGTTCTAATTCCTCCATGGAACATGGAACCCCATGGGGGAACCCCACCAATTTCTGTGAAGCTTTTTTCAAGCATCCAGTCATATGAGTAACACAGACTTACAGCTCTTTGCACCTCATTCTTTCTGAAACAAAAACAGATAGAAAAGTACCATTTTTCTCTATATTTGTCTTTTATTGGCTCTAATATAGCAACATTACACTTAAGATTCATTGTACTACCTTCTGTTTGTTTACATGCAAAAAATATATGTAATATAATGGAATTCTTTAAGATAAACACCAACATGCTTCTCTTCCTATAACACTTCTTTAACTCACTCTCAATCATCCTTTGTGCTTTTTTCTTTAAAGTTTTGCAATGACATATTTAAATTTTTTGTATAGTTATTTGGCAGAATGCCATTGTAGTGACTTCTGCAATCTGTCCAAGATCTTTGGAAATTATTAGTTCTGGAAAGCAGGACTTTTTGTGACCCAGAGGGGTGAAGATCTCTCTCTTGCTTAAAAGTAAAAATGATTTTTTTCTTAGGAAACAAATTATCACACTTTGTTTCCCACTCAGACAAAGGGGAAGGGGGGCAAAGAGAAAGAGGTTTTGGAAGTTTCTCTCAGATGGTATATACTTTGCAGCCATTTCTGGTGAGATGCTAGAGCACAAATCAATTCTTCTCAGATAAGTTATGACTCTCCCCTCTCTACCTGAGATTTATGCTGCAATCTTTCTGTTGTAAGTATAATGTTTTACTGGACAGAATATAGGCACATGTCACTGCATGCATCTCACAAATTATTATATGCTTATAGTGAGGGAAGAGGAATTGAGATGAGAGAATGGATTAGTTTACTTACCGCACCAAATTTAAATCAGTATAAATTCCTGGTGTAGGCAACACCTTACCTGGCTTCAGCAATCACACTGTAGTGTGTAGGGGTTTTTCTCACAGAAGTAAGAGCCAGACTGCTCTAAACTCTTGCAACCTCTGAGAAGGCATTGGGAAAACCGGGATTGAGAAAACACAACAATGAGCAACACTTGAGCTTTGGGAGCAACCAGCAAACTCCTGAGTGCAAAACACAAGTTAGTGGAAGTAGACTACCGAGCTAAAACGCCTAGAAGGACTTTGGCTGTGTGTGAAAGAACAGTAAAATCTATTTTCATATATTTAAAAAAAAAAAAGCATTAA
>WAAE01008605.1:0-19050 GCA_013400495.1 Nicator chloris
TGATGGGATGTCCAGGCTCCTGGGCTTTGTGGGGCACCTTTTAAGTCTTCCCCTCCCTGGAGAGAAGTTTCTCAGTTTTTGTGCAAATCAGTTCTCTGTCACAGTCAGACCTGTCTGGAAATGGGTTGGAGGCTTTGGGGTCTTGGGGGGGCTTGTTCCCCCTGCAGTGCCCGGCCCTCCTCAGCCCCATCCCTGCGCCTGTGCTGAGCTGGGTTCTGCTTTTCTGCAGGAGCCACGACCAGGAGGTTTGTCCCAGAAAATGCTGCCCTGCCTCTGTATGGCCCCTTCTCCAGCCACATCCTGGTCTTTCTCTTGTGTGTTTTTACCAAGAGTCCTTGTTTGTTATTCCCAAAAACTCTTGGTTGGCTCCACACCATGCAGCTATCAGTGTTTGGGACATGCACATTAGCGCTTCGCCTTTTGGGCTTTTACAGGTGATCAGAGGGTCCATTCTAACAGAGCTCCTGTCTTTTCAGCTCTAAATCAGATGGGAATGGGAGCCAGCTGTTTGTTTCTGTGGAAATGCTGCTCTAATTTGGAAATACTGAACCCTTTTAGTTAAACCCAAAAAATTCTACAGGCATTTTTCATGTTCGCTGATGTGAGGTTGGTTGTTTCATTGGTCTTTGCAAATTCATAGAATTATAGAATCCTTGAGGTGTGAAAAGGTGCTTAAGTTTGGTTCTGAGCTGCACACACAGACAAAAATATTGTGAATGTGGAGAGATGCTCTTTGGACCTGCTCTGTGTTACCAGAGCATGGAGTAGAAACTGAAAAAATACAGCATTTCTTTCCATTGCATAAATATTTTTCTAGTTGTGTCTTGAGGTAAGTGAATATAATGATTTTATAAACTAAATGGTTTATTTAAAAGTAGTATTTAAAAACAAAAACCAAAAGGCAGTTTTCATGATCCTGCTGTGGAAGATGCTCCTGCAGACCCCTGCTGAAATCCAGGCAGCTTTGCATGGGCAAGACCTTGGTGTTCTTTCTCTTTCCAGTCTGGTCAGCACTGGGAGAGTTACTGACCATCTTTAATGCTGAACACCAGCCTTTGCACCCTACCTGGACTTTATTGTGCCAGTTTCGTGAGTTGAGTCAACTAAAGGTTTTTTTTTTCTTTCCAGTCTCCCATACACCAGCAGACTTGTGAAAACTTTGCTGTATAATTTCATTAGACAAGAGAGAAGCCCTCCTCCAGGGACCCACGTCTTTCAGCAGCAAACAGATGGAGGAGGACTGCTCTATGGAATTGCATCTGGGGTGGCAAGTGAGTCTGATTTTCTATAAATTGTACTTCAGACCATATGAGATATCACCTTCTATGTGCTTTCTCTTGCAGACACACCTGTAGCCCATTTCTTTTTCAACAAGTGATACCAGTGTAGAAAAGCTGTCCGCAGGCCTGCATGGCCCATCTTGAGATGTGTTAGAATCTGAAGCAATTATACCTGCAGGACAGCAGATGGTGAAAGTATCACCTAGCCCCTGCTTTTTTTTACTGACACATTAAAAACCCCTCAACCAACCAAGTAGTGCCCTATTTGATGAATCGCTTACTTCAAGTCACGTAAAATGTTGCAAGAAATAGTTTTATGTGCACATTTTATTCTTTACAATTACTCAGTGCATGTGGTGACCTGCTTTGTGGCTCTGCTTGAGCAAAAAGTTGGGCTAGGTGGTCCCAAGGGGTCCCTCCCAGGAGGGTTCTTTGATGTAAGGGAGCAACCTAGATAGGAATTTTCGTAACATATTGTGCCTTTCACAGTAAGTTAACTGATGTTTTTTCCTGGTAAGTATGACTAGATTCTGACCTTTCCTGGACTGTTTACTGTAGAGAAATACTGCCTGAAGAATAGCAGACTTGATGCAGTTTGTTGTTCAGAAAAAGGTTTCTTATTTTTGGTATACTATATACTCTGTTTTAGTTGGTGGCTGCTCCCCCACACCAGATGTGTTTTACTGGCATATAAGAATCCATCCTAGAGGTTTTTTCTTTTCCACCGAAAGAGAATAAAACATAATACAGTGCTAATTGCAAAGGTAGATATTATATTCTTTCTCCCCGATAAACTAGAGAACACTTTGCAAGTCAGTTGCTGTTAAAACCGATACTATTTATTTAGCTCTTTTGTGAAATCAATTCACTGGCAGCCTCCTGAGGGAATATTAAAGTTCAGGCCGCAAGGGGTCTACCAGAATTTGCCGTCGGAGGCAATGCCCGCGCCTCTCCTCACGGCGGCACCAAAAGCGCACGGCTGCTGCACACAGCTCCTTCTGCGCTCCGGGCTACACCCTCCAGGGCTGCGCCTCGCTTGTATCCCTAACGTAGACCCAGCACAAAGTATGGCTTGGTTTGCAATTCACTTACATGCATGCCAGATTAATTAAATTGTTCCTTACGGTATTTTATTTGAGAGTCCCATCAGGTATACTCTTTTCCTTTATTTCAATTATCTCAAGAGCAAGGAGAAATTGCTCTTAACATGTTTTCCTAAAGCAGTTTTCAGTATCTGGTTTGTGGTTTTGCAGTTTTTACTGCATATTTTGGTATGTGTTATTACCTGAATAATTGCTGTTATTTATGTTATTATTAGTTCTGATCTCTCTAGTGTCTTTGTGTCTCACTGCTGCCACAGGCAAAACACTTCTTCCCCTCTTCTGCTTACTTGGCTGTTTGTAAATCCATCCATATTGCCACCACTCCAGCCTCCCTCTATAACACTTCTCACATGATATCCCCCGTGACTTTTTACTCGTTGTATATTAAGTTTCCTTTGCTTAATGCAAACTCTTACGATTTCAGCCTACATCTGTTCTTGTCTCTTCCTACACTCCCACCTCCTTCACTCCTCTTGAACCATTCCCTTAGCAACTACCTTGGCATACGCCTACATGTTTTCTTGCTTCTTTCATGAGTACCTAAAGTGCCATCTTTTAGCCTGGCAAATTAAGTGTCTTCATTTAGAGCTTTCTAATTTCCTGCCTGGGGAAAGGGAAAAAAGAAATACCACATCCTGTTAAAAAACAGAAATGTTTTTTCTATCGATGCCTGGACAGTTGGTTGAGATTTTTTTTTTTTTAATTATTTGCCTACATATGATGTTGGACTGTAGGTGATATGTGGACACAGTAGGATTGTGGAGTACATGGCATGTTTGCCTGTCTTATCTCTGAATTAACTTATCGAATCAGTACTTTGGTTCATGTAGCCTCAGGTACATGGGTAGAGCTCAGCACAAATGAAAATGCAGCAACGCGAGTTGATAGTCTGTTAGGGAACAAAAGTGAATTTTGAGCAATGAACAGCTGTGGAAAACTGGGATGTAATTTCTGTATTGTATTGCTTTTGTGTGTTTTGTAGTCTTTTTGTGATAGAGATTGAATGAAGAATGGAAAAATTGAAAACTCACTTTCTGTGTTGCTCAGTGCCTTTTAAATACCACATAATGCTTAAAATAAGTTTACTGAAGTAGTCTAAATATAATCTATTTAGGATGAAAAGAGATAGGAGACTGGTTTAAAAATTTTTTTTTAATATGAAATTTTGAGTCCTAAAATAATTATTGTACTTGTTAATTATTTTACTTGATACCACAGCCTATCATGATCTACATGATCATGTATAATGTTATTCCTATTTTGTAGTCACTTGCATTGCAGCAGGAGATCAGCAAACTGTTACAAGCACCGTATTTTAGATCCACCCTCCTTTTCCTTCCTTGTGATTCAGCAGAAGTGATAATTATATACAATATGAGCAGAATTTTACCCTTTCCCACAGTTAACCTTCTCCTGCTTCTCATCCTTCATAGCCTGTTTTTCTTCCTCTCATGAGCTTCCTTAATTCTCCTTAACTCTTAACTCTGAAACCACACATCCAACATCCTCACACCAATTACTTCTGGTTTTGGCCGTTGACTGGATCCAGGTTACCTCTGTGCAAGGACCTTTATTCATCCTGGATATAAAATACCTGGATTGGATTGTCCTGCCAATTCTGTTATGCTCCAATAATGAAAGAAACAATGGTGGTTTTGGAAGGAGGGGAAAAATAATGGTATTTATTTTTGTAACTTCATAAAGGAGATTTTTCTTTACTGAGTCAACTTTGCTTTGTCTTTGTGGTCTTTCAGTAGGTGTGCAAAGTAATTGTAAAGTGCTGCTAGATCTGGGGCAGTGTTGTGAAGCATAAATGACATTAATATGCGTGGCAGTAGAGTTTAGATATTAGAAACTCATTTATTGGAAACCAGAAATTAATTATTCTTGGTTCACAAAGCACATTGAACCAATTTACCCTCAAACTCAAGGTTTTTTGTTGGCTCTAAGTTCCCTCTTATTTTTTGTTGAGATTTATTAACATTTGCCAACTCATAGTTTACAGTCAACTAAGTTGAGACAACTTTTTGTGGACAAGGAATTTTTTTTAATTAGTCATTTTATTGCTTGCAAAATAAAATCCTTGTTCAAGTGAGGAACTGCCAAGCAGATAATGTGCTAAGAGAGGGAAATGATAGTGCTTCTCAAGACTATTGAAAAATAAGTCAGTTGAAATAGTTTCTTTTGAAATAGTTGATCCAGTTTATACTTTGCTATGAAAAACAACTCCAGACACTAATACAACTGGCAGAAGGAAGGAGTTACTGCAACAGTGGGATCTAATTGACTTGGTTTGTGCTGTTAGGGTGTTTGTAGATGTGAGGGGTACAATGCTGTATCTGTAAGGAACTAAAGCAGAGTCAGTAAATGGATTCAGCTTCATTAATCACCTGTCATCATCATAACTAATCTGCCACACAAATGTACTTCTGTGGCATTAATAGAAATTGCAGAATTCAGTGTGTAGTGGTCAGTGATGGCTTGTTTTCTCATGTCTGTATTCTTTGGTTGGAACTAGAGAAATATTCCTGGTCATTAATGAAATGAATATATATCAGACAAGTATATGCTTTACTCTGCATTACACTCTTCAGCATTAGGATACCTGAAGGTATCAGACCTCTGTTGTACATCTGTGATTTATATACACTGTAGCTTATTCCTTTTTTATTTTTTTTTGGTGCTACCTTCTGGTTAATAGAAGCATTTGCATGGTAATTTTTAACTTTACAAGAAAACCATTAATATTTAGTTTAGTTTTATGTTAATATCTTTTTCCTCTTCAATTTTATGCAGCCTGATTCGTAATATCTACATTAAAATATATCAAAGTAGAGAGACACAAAATGGTAATAACAATGTGTCTGTTATTTCTTAGGATTTCACCAACCTTTACTTCTGCTAACAAATGTTTCACTCTGCTTGCTTCTACCTTCCAGATCCTTTCCACGCTGCATCACAGATCTGGTGTCTGTCTCTGGAGCTTAGTCAATGTTTAATTGCCTGTTCATGCCCACCACAATGGAAACGTACATTTGAGCTTTCTTTACCAGTTCAGTCTGTTCGTGTTCCTTCTTCCTTACAGTCTGTAAGTGTCATCCTCTTGACGCTGTAACTTTGATATTTTCCCTGTCTGAATGGGAAGATTGAGGAAGTTTCCAGATCTTTAATCTTTCACTTAGTTCCCCTGATGATGTGCCTGACACAGAGCAAAGTGTGTGGCTGCAGTTCAAGCACAGGTACCTTGAGAATATAGTTGGGTGTTCCTGGTTGTGTAGCTGAGGCAGGGGCACTCTGCAAGAGCTGCACAGCAAATTGGTGCCAGAGTGGCTTCATCCTGCCCAAAATCTATGCTTGGGTGCTACAAGAACCACAGAAGCTGGTTTGAAATTGGGCTGATGCTGCCCAAACAGTGCCTCAGTGTCATCTTGGAGAGTTTTCATGTTTTCATGACAAAAGCTCACCTTCTGCCTTAATTGCCGTAGTACAGAAATACATTTTGTCTGATAGGAATCTCTACGGGCCAGAGATGTATTCACTGTCAAGCTCTTAGACACTTCCTTTGACACACAGTGTGTCATGTATGTTCTGTTTCTTGAAATCTGACTTATCTTTGTGTATTTGAATGATATGAGAGTATATATACAGCGCATGATATGAGAGTATATATATAGCAATAATAGCACCTCTGGTTGTATTTGGCCCCAGCTTGAATGACAAGGATCTGAAACCATAACAATTGTAGTTTAATTAAGAAATGATGAGGCTCCCAGGGCTGGAGCCCCTCTGCTCTACAACGGAGGGTGTTCCTCTGGAGAAGAGAAGGCTCCAGGGACACCTGCGAGCCCCTGCCAGGGCCTGAAGGGGCTCCATGAGAGCTGCACAGGGGCTGGGGACAAGGCCTGCAGAGACAGCACACAGGGAATGGCTTGCCAGTGCCAGAGGGCAGGGCCAGATGGGATCTTGGGAGGGAATTCTTGGCACAGATTTCCCAGAGCAGCTGTGGGTGCCCATGGATCCCTGGCAGTGTCCAAGGCTGGGTTGGACAGGGCTTGGAGCATGCTAGGATAGTGGAAGGTATCCCTGCCCATGGCAGGGCTTTGGAATGAGATGGTTTTTAAGGTCCCATTTCAGCTCAAACCATCCTGAGGTTCCATGAAATTCTTGATCAGTCCTGTTAGTTTCACCAGCATTATTTTGATGGTAAACCACCATTAAACAGAACTAGCTTCACAGGTAACATGGGCTTTGCTCTGTGAGCTCTGCTCTTTGCACATACACTGATGGTAGTGACAACAAAGCATTCTTTCCCAGAAGAGCAATGTATACTGTTGTCTCCTGGGCTTGATAATTCTTAGAAATCTTCCATCAACTTTGAAGAGACTCGTCAGTATCTGCAGGGAAGTGTCAGAGCATGCATCAGGCTCTGCTCTGTGGGACTCAGCAATGGCACCAGGGGAACTGATGCTCAAGAAGATCCACCTGGACATGAGGAAGAACTTCCCTGTGTAGTGACTGAGCACTGAAGCAGACCAGAGAGTGTGGAGCCTCCCTCGCTGGGGAAATTCCAGACTCACCTGGACACAATCCTGTGCCATTGCTCTGGGATGACCCTGCTGCAGAAGGGAGCTGGCACCAGATGATCCACTGTGGTCCCTTGCACCCGTACCCATTCTGAGATTCTGTGAAACTATACATTTTTCTTCTTTGTTTGGAGAGGGTGGTGCTCCTGGGGACCCTTGATTGCCTCCACTCCACCCTTGTGAAGTGGCACAATTTTTCATACTTAACATTTGGGAAGCTTATGTGTTTTTAAATCTGTAAAGCCTCTTTTCTGTGATGTCTTCCTGATGCTGCCCAGGCTTGTGTTGTGCTGGCAGCTGCGCTGTAGCTCTCTGTAGCCTGTCAGCTGTTTGGAGCAGGAACCAGCAGTGCACAGCACACCGAGGCTGTGGTTCATGACTAGAGCTTCTGATTTCTGTGGTCATACAAACCCTAATTGTAACCATATGCTCCAGCTTGTTTACTGAGAGTGCAGCAGCAAGTTTCACGAGGTGTGTTGATGATTTATCTCCGTGACATTTATCCTGATATTCCAAAACCTGAGCAGCTTCAAATAACCCATTATAAAAGAGAAGACAAAACCTATTGGCTCAAAATGATTTTTCTTTAATTCTTTAGGGGAAATTGCTTATTAAAGGAAACGAAGAAGCAAGCTGATGTATTGTAACAAAGTTTTAAAAGTTGGTGTTTTGCAAGGATTACAGCTAGAAAAAAGGAATTGTATATGGCTGAAAAGGAGTTATTTCTTGCTTTCCAAATTCTTCCTAGCTCTAGAGAATTATGGAAATTGAAATTGAGATAGACAATATTTATAATTAGAGAATGTCAATAATCAGATATGTAAAAAAAATGTGAGCAACAAAACCAGTTATATTTGACTTTTTCTTAAAAGTCCTATAAATTTCAACTAGTGGATGGTAAGAAATCCATAACTCTTGTTGACACTGGATTATAAGGTGAAGAGTGTTCATTTCCTACCTAATCTTTATTTTAGCAATGAATGTGAAAAGACTTTTAAAAGTACCAGTATTTTTTCAGTTCATTTTTGAGCACATTTCAAATTACAAAGATGCTTGACCATCCATACTGTTTAAGAAACAGTCCAAAATCTGTGAGTTAAAATTTCAGTACTTTTTTCCTGTAGGCTGCTGTGGTTCTTGTACAGTGTGAACAGATACTGTGCTCAGGTGAGACCCCAGCTGCAGAGCTGCCCCAGCCCTGGCTCCAACAGCACAAGGACGTGCAGCTGCTGCAGCCAGTGCAGGGGAGGCCACGGAGATGCTCCCAGGGCTGGAGCCCCTCTGCTCTGCAGCCAGCCTGGGACACCTGGGGCTCTTCAGCTGCACAAGAGAAGCTCCAGGGACACCTGCGAGCCCCTGCCAGGGCCTGAAGGGGCTCCAGGAGAGCTGCAGAGGGGCTGGGGACAAGGCCTGCAGGGCCAGCACACAGGGAATGGCTTGCCAGTGCCAGAGGGCAGGGCCAGATGGGATCTTGGGAAGGAATTGCTGCTGGGAGGGTGGGCAGGCCCTGGCACAGGGTGCCCAGAGCAGCTGGGGCTGCCCCTGGATCCCTGGCAGTGCCCAAGGCCAGGTTGGAGGGGGCTTGGAGCAGCCTGGGACAGTGGATGAGCTTTAAGGTCCCTTTCCAACCCAAACCATACTAGGGTTTTATGATCTTGAACTTTTTGATGTTCCTCCTGAATGGCAGATGCAGACTTTGTAGTGTTAATGACTCAGAAGGTTGGGGTTTTTTGCACTAATGTGGGATATTAAAATAACAGCTGCAACTTATAGCTCCATAAGGGATTTACTCTTCATAATTTGGAAATACCTGCACTAAACTTCTCTGGCTGTGGTGTTTAGCTGCACAATTTCTCAGGGAAAAGGATGATCTGTTTGGTTCCAGATGCACTGATGCTGTGTTATGGAAGGTTTAAACTTGATGTCTGATAATTGACAGGTGCCCTGGACAGATTGGAAAGTGAATTGATAGGAGAAACTGAGCTGCATTTCAAGCCGGGATGAGGAGCATTGATAAAGCACAACAAATTCTTTGGCTTTCTATTGTTCTTTCTTAAAAACTGTTTTTCAGATCTGCTCATGGATTAAATCCATCCGAAGCTGCATTTGTTAATAAATTACATGTTACTGAATAACACATTAACTGTTTCCCCTTCATTGTCCTGCCAGATGTCTGTGCCATGTTTTGGAGTGGGAGTATTCAGACATCAGATTACTCATTTTAACCATTGTCCATGTTCAGCAGAGCAGGGGAGTTACATTGCCTGGCGTGTGAAACTCCTTTTAATAGTTAAATTTTGTGGTTTTGTTGATTGGTCGTGTGTGTAAAGACTAAAGGAATGAAAAGGCAATGCTGTGCACTGCCTGTCTGGAAGTATTGATTAGCTAGCTTCATTTTCTGGGTGTTCCATTTTCTTCTGTAGGCTACTGGAGTACCACTTCTGTGAAGTTGTGATGTTATTTTGCATTTTTCTTTAAGATTTTTATTTATTTTATTATTGATACATTACAGATAAAACAAGGGTAGAGGGTAGAGTGTCTGTGTGCTTTCTGTTTACTTCCCTGTTCCCTTTAACCTTTAGCTTCCTGCTCCTTCCCTGAAATAAATGATGATAGACTTTTTTTTAGGGCATCTGCAAGGAAAATCGGTATTTTAACCCATTTACCACATAACTCCTGAAGTCTGTTAGACTTTTTGACATGTACAAGGTGAAAGAGAAGTTTATTCATATGATATGAAATATGTTCAGCTCGTGATAGGAGTGGCACATTTTAAATGTGGAAGTTCTGTGTCATGACTAACTTAGTTCAAGTTCTGAAACAATTTTATTTGCCTTTTAATATTTTTGTCAGGAGAGAAACCTTAATTTGTGATTTCAGTCTACTCAGTAACTACAATGCTTAAATATAAAGAAAAGTTTACTTAAGGAGCCTGTGGATGAACTCTTATTTAGCAATTGTACTTACCAGCCAAGAATATTTTTTGCAGAAAATGGTACCTGTCTTGCCAGTGCTAAGCACCTGTCCAGAAGGAGATGGGTAATGAACTACCTCCATAAACAAATCATTATTGCGAGTAGAAGTTGTCATTCTGGCTTTTGAATATGCATGGTGCAAAGGAATCCTGTGCTTTTAGGAGATGACTGTGGTAGGTTTTGCTGGATTTCTGAGGGAAATTAAGGAAAACAGAAGCGTGTTGTGAAAGCAAAACTTTGAACAGCACCAAAACTCAGAATCAGATGAACACTTGCCTCTCTTTAATCTGTAGTGAAAATACTTGTGTGCATTTCTGTGTACATTTGCAGTTCAAAATTGCAGTCTTGTAGATCTGTACAGAAGCTTTGCTCCTTGACTGAGATCATAAAACTGTGCTTTCATTTTCGTAAACAACCTTGTTTTAAATTTGATTGTTTGCATTTTTTTATTGTGGCGGGTATGCAAAGAATACATTGAATTTGCAGAATACGAAAATATTTTGAAGGATAGGAGAAGTCCCATGCCTGGAAGTGTTCAAGGCCAGGCTGGACAGCCTGGAGCTGCCTGGTCTAGTGGAAGGTGTCCCTGTCCATGGCAGGGGGCTAAAACGAGAGGAGCTTTAAGGTCTTTTCCAACCCAGACCATTCTGTGATAAGAGGAAATACTGTGAAAATCTTGGCTGTAATTAATTTTGTAATTTTGTGGTACTACAATCTCACCGGAGCCACACACCATCTGGATGTGCCTCAGGGTATGTTTTCCCTTGAGCCTTGTTGAGTATGTTCTTAAGAGCATGAACTTGGAGTATTGTATATGGACTGAAGTGTTTGATTTTGGTTGATTTCACAAATAATTTCATTTTGACAGTCATAGTTTCTAATGAATAATTTTTGTTCAAGAGGGGAAAATGTTCCTCTACTTTTAAGCATAAAAAACTTGGAAGTCTTTCCATCTTTCTTTTATTTCTATGGATTATAGTTGTACTTCCTTGTTTTTATAGACCCATGGAGGAGCTAAGCTCTGCACAGAATGATCTAAGATTTAATGAGGCCTTTGACTAAAATCTTTGTCTTAAACCAACAAAGACAAACCCTTAATGCGATTATACCATCGTTTTTTTTTACCTAATGTTCTAGAAGACCCAGTGGTAATTGAATGTGTTCTGCCAAACTGTAGTTTCCAACACAAGTACGAGATTTTTATATAACCTGATAAATGGCTATTTTTCCTTTTGAATAAGCCATCAAAAACTTTTTCCGTCTTTCTGCGAAAGACTTCCCAGCCAAAGCAGAGCAAAGCCAAACAGATCATGTGCTTAGCAGTGTATTAGTAGAAACTATTTTCACAGTTGCAGATTTAAGTTTTATTTCCTTGTCGTGAGGCCAGTTACTATTGTTGAGTAATTTGGTACTTTCATGATTGAGGTTTAGATTATTGGTATGTGGTAGTTGTAGGACTGAGCATGAACATTCATTTTTGTGACAGTTGGGGTTGTTTGTCAATTTTTCTCTTTTAAGTGAATGGCATTTTCCAGAGTGACTCACTTAGGGGAAAGAAAAATACTATTAACAAGAAAAGAATGTGGCACCTAGGAATAGACATCCTGGTTGAAAAGAATGGATTTCCATTATTGAAAAATAAATTTCTGCATTACATGGAAATTCAATTAGTATCCTTATAGGAAAGTGTGAATTTTTGCTTGCTTCTAAGTAATGAGATTTTTATTTGGATTTTGAATATACATGAAGCCCAGAGCTGTGCTGCTACCAAGCTCTGTCTGTTAATGTCTGGATGATGGTGATTGTCACAGGTGAGGGGACGTGGCTCAGACAGAAGTGACATGCTGCTTTTGTGCAGGCTGACTGGGTGAAGGGCTGGAACAAGAGGGAAGAAATGTTACCAGCACCATAGCTGGAATGCAACTTTATTGATTTTATCTTTCATCAAATATTGGAGTTTAATAAAACTACTCAGCATTGTAAACTTAAGTGCTGTGTAAAGTAAAAGGAAGGACTAGATAGATGAGAGGCTGGAGAGGCAGGCACAGAAACAAATCTCTTATTGCCTGAGTGTCCCATATTGTCTACTGGTCCTTTCCATCTTCTGTTTCTCTCCTGTGAGGCAAAGAATGGGGATGGTGTGGAGCTGGGAGGGTGGAGTAGCTTTAGGTGGGAGGATGACTCTGACATCTCTAAGTGAGGTATGACTTGGCTGACTGACATGAAGGCTGTTGCTTATATGTAAATATAAACGTAAATGTAAACCCATTCCTGATGTGAATGTATATCTAGGAGTTAATGGTGAAACACTTCCTTCGTTAGACTATTGTTAGGGGCTTGCTTGTGCCAGGTGGAGAGCAAGTTAGTCTGATAGGCTCTAGCACATTATTTTTATTTAGCATGGTAAGCAAATACTTTCATATTTGGCCTTTCTAGATCTCCAGATAGTATTTCTTCCAGTATTTGTGGCAAGCACTGCTCTGTTTCCCCCTTAATTTTTCAGCATTTTGTGAGGTTTGAGGTAGACTATTACTGGTAGAAATGCTGCAGTTCAATGGACAGATTTTTCTTGGCTGGGATCCAAACCCTGTATTCCTTTTGTGGATATTAATAATGACAGAGTTGAGACCTTGTCACTCTAGTGCTGAATTGGATAGGTAATAAATTTAAGACTAGGTTTCATAAGAGAATTGTGGTCAGGAACAGGATAATATTTTATGTCTAAATGAAAAATTTCAGAATGAGTCTGACTGGAATAATTCCTTGTAATTGTTAAAAGACTGAATTTCTTAGTGTTCCAGCTAATGTTTTGGATTTTTGTTCAGCTGTATGAGACCCTGTAGCTGATAAATACATAGGCCTGTACTCTCAGCCTACACTGGGAGTTTTTACTTTCCTGTTGGTCTTAGTTCACCCAAAGCATGTCAAGAGGGTGGCATGAGCTGGTCCTCAAGGTCCCTTCCAACCCAAACCATTCTGTGATGTCTACCATACAGCTTGGTTTGAACCTTTGGGGAAAGGTGGATTTATAGATTCATTTAAGCCTTTAGAACAAACTAGTTTTCAGCAATCTTAATGAGGGCTTAAATGAACTAGGACTTTGGAGGCAAGAAATAGCTCTTTCTCAACCAGTTGTTACTGTACCACCCAAGTAATATCTGCCTGAATCCATTGCTTTGTGTAGTGAGATTCAAAAAAAAAAGTGGGGAGAAGATTATCCAGTAGAATAAGAGGGAAGTGAGCAGTTTGTTGAGAACCATCTTTGTTGTTCCTTTTCTCCGTGTTCTGAAGGAAGATCCTATGTTGCAGTTATCAGGCTTGCAGACTTTTCTTTTGGACTGGCAAAGCACTTAAACACAATTTTTCCTAGAGGTTGCATGTCTGAAGAGTCTTTTTTTCTAAGTGCATAAGCTGATCTTACATTATTTTCTGAATACTTCTGAAAGTTTTGTGTAAACATATCAGAATCTTTACCATTCTTTGGAAAGAGAACAAACCCTCGGGACTGCCATTAATCGTAAAATCACAGAGTCACAGAGTAGTTTGTGTTGGAAGAGACCTTAAAGTGCCACCCCTGCCATGGGTGGGGACATCTTCCACCATCCCAGGTTCCTCCAAGCCCTGTTCAGCCTGGCCTTGGGCACTTACAGGGATGAGGCAGCCACAGCTGCTCTGGGCAACCTGTGCCAGGGCCTCCCCACACTCACAGGCTGGAATTGCTTCCTAAGTAAAGAATTATTTTGTTAATGATGGTGGCAGATTGTGTGGTGTAAAAGCATTCATGTTCCTCTACATGGCAAAGGATGTGTATTTACAGCTTTGCAGTGTGTGGTTCTGGAGTCTGGTTATGCACAGAGGCATTGTGTGCTTGTATGGAATCTCAGTAGCTTCAGAGAAGATCTTCAGATGAGACCCCAAACTTCCAACCTGTTAGTTTTAGCAGTGATATGAAGTGCTCCAAGGAAAGAAGGGATACTTGATCATGCTCTGAATTCATAGTCATGAAGGAAACAGAGGAGCATTTATTTTTTCCTAGAATACTGGGTGAAGAGTGTTGGGTTTTTTACACAGTTTATGCTGAAAACAATGAGAAAACCACAGTTAGAAAAAGTGCATCGTTAAAATACTTAACCATTTGAAGGAGAGAGATGGTGCAATGTTCCAGATGCAAACCAGGTATGTCATGTGGTACAGCACACGCAGAGCACATTGATGTCTGGTGCGAGTGTTGAAATACAATGTCCCCAGCCACTTCCAGTCCTGAGGAAACACATGACATCTTTCAGACGAAAGAGCTAAAACCTTAAGGTATAATTTTAGAATTTCTTAATATCTAGTTATTTAAATAACATTATGAAGAACTTTCATTTCTGTGGTCAGCAACAAACTCTTGGGTCTTTTGTGTTAAGTGATGTTTCATAGAAAAGTGTGGCAAGAGGAACAAAACAAACCAAAAGAAAACAGTTTTACTCAACAGAGAACTGAATTATTTTCAAAATATAGTGTTTGGAAGTACATTGGATTTCTGTAGTGCCAGAGCAAGCCAGATATGATGATATTCATGTGAAATTACCTATACAGGAAACCTACATTTTAGAACCTCTGAAATTAGAAAATAACAACTGCTATAAAAACATGTCTGGAAAATAAAATAGTAATTGTCAATTTTAAAAATGCAATGAGTTTAACAATAAATTGCATAAAGGATACTTGCTAGTATATATTAGTAAACTGTTTATGATCTTGGTGGTGGTGGCAGTCAGGCACATCAGCTTGAATGCCTGTGACAGCTCTGATTGACAGAAGTTGACATCATATTTCTGAGACCTAGTGGCTAATCCAAAAATGATTTGTATAACTGCATGTGTATAACCAGGAACACCACCTGTACTGTGTAATGGAATAAAACTTCCTTTGGGTTGGAAAGGCTCTCCTTGGAGAAAAAGTAGTTGTAAATCTATAAGTACGCTGCTAAAAACACATGTATTCTCTTCATCCAGAAGGTTTTCTTAGAAGCTTTATGTCCTAGTATGGAATGTATGCTAAATTTTAGCAGGAGGCTTGTTCCCAAACATCCATTCCAAACCACTGATCAGTGGAAGTGGAACAGCTGCCTACGGGTCTTACCACCTGCAATGTCCTGGAGGAAAAAGTAAAAATAATAATTCCCCTTCCTAGTAATCAGTTGATTGGTCTGTCGTCTCAAGGTCAGATAAATTGAAATTTCAAGGGCCTTGAAAAGTGATTTTGGACTTCTTGATATTAGTACATGGTTGAAACTATGTAGGCTCGTTGGCCCAAGAGACCCTTCAGCCACTGGGAATGAAGCAAAGCCACTCCTTGTCCTGCTGAACTGAGTGCTGCTTTTCCACACCACAACATATAGAGCAAGACATGGACACACAGCAGTTTGTCGAAATGCGTGTGGCTGACTTCAGAGCTTTTCAGGCACTAGTCCAGACTTACCACAAAGTTCAGTCTTCACTGAGGAATCTAATTTGGTGGAAATTATGGATATTGGAAATAAGTTCTGTCCTCAAAAGCTGTTAACTTTCTGGGAAGAGAAACAGAATGGCTGGTCTTCATGGTGAGCTACTCTGAGTGTTAGTATGTGGCTGCTCCCCTCTGGAAGTGTCCAAAACCAGGTTGGACAGGGCTTTGAACAATCTGGTCTAGTGGCAGGTGTCCCTGCCCATGGCAGGGGTGGAACTGGCTGATCTTGAAGGTCCCTTCCAGCTCAAACCATTCTGTGATTCAATCTCTATCTCCATACAGGAAAATAACTTTTTTGTAAATTTCCTCAATGATCCAATTGTTTAGTCTCAAGAAAAATGAACAGCAACAAATTTTTGGTTGGACTTGACCTTAGAGACCTTTCCAACCGCAGTGATTTGATATCTGTGGAATCTGGAGTAGTTTTTTAAAATTAAAAAGCCCACCTGATGAAGCAGAATCCTTAAAACAATTCTAGGACTATACCAAACAGACATTCCCTTTCTTGACTAAATAGGGGACTTCATTGCTACTAAGTCTGACCTTTCTTGTGATTCGTCATGAATTTTCCTGTTTCCAAACATTTTGTGAAAGGAATCAGATGACTGTGATGGGAAAGCTTTTGAGATGACTTCTAGTCAACCTCTTTAAATCATCTTGTGACCAAGAAGTGAGAGGTGGCAAGATGTTCTTCCATTAGCATTTCCAGAAGCAGTGGTAGTCTTCCAAGGTTTCTCTCAAACAGCATCTGGAGCATCTGCTCCCAAAATGAAATCTAAGATCTACATACAAGTTCTAGTGGCAGGTCTGCTGTTTCAGCCAATCTCAGTAATAGTTTGGTGATCATTGAGTGGAGTTTGCCAGAATGCTTAAAGATAATCTGATTTCGCTATGGAGAAATCTTTACTGGTTTCAGGCTTTCCCCCCCCCCCTTGACTTCCTCTCTTGTTTTTCAGTTTGGGTGTTTTGTGTGCTGTCTTTTTTGTTTAAAGTTAAATTCAGGATTTGCTGCACAACATCACGTTCAAGGTGGTGTTTGTTGTTCCTTGGTGCAAGCAGCCTGGGAGAGGGACAGAAGCAATAGAACCTCTGATTGTTGTCACTGTTGTTTTTGGACAGGAATCACATATAATCTAGGTTAGAGAACTACTTGTTATGTAAAGGCTTTATGCAATTGGAAGTGCAGCATTTTACATTTTTGCAATTAAGAGAGTTGTCCTGAAATAGTCTTAGCCTAGATGGAAAATGTGCTCATTAGCCACGTTCCTATTCTTGCCCAATGTTCTGTTTAATTTTGCTACAACCTTTTAACTTGCTGTGGCTGCTGTCAGTGCATTTTTTGTTATAATTACTGTATTGGTTCAAATTGCTTATTAATGAAGATTTATATAAATTTTTCCTTTTCTGAGATATATTTGCCTTTCCTATCCCAAGTTCGAAAACAGTCTGAAGCTTTGCAAAAGTTGTACTGTTTCCCAAACAAACAATTTTAAACTGCTGTAGCAGTCACAAAACAAAGTCCTGGTGACAGCACTTGGTAGAGCTGAGTGATTTAATTGCAGCATTAAAATGAACAAATGCAGGGAAAGCTATTGTGTGTGGCTGGTGTGGGTGTATTTGCCATTTAGGCTGGTGCTGCTTTATGAATAGAAAATACATTAGGTTTAATATGGGCTCTCATGGGACTGTGGAAGTTTACTGTATCAGTGTATCAAGTGATAATAAGTAGTAAACTGTTACTTTTGCCTCTTCCTCCACAGTTTTCCTGTTCCCTTGGTGCACTCTGTTGACTTACAAAAGTTTTTTAGAACTGAAGGTAAACTTACTTTGAACAATGTATAGAGAATAAAATTTAATAATTATTTTCCAGTGTAGTCAATGAAAATGTTTTAAACAAAATCCCGTGTAGCTTGTCTAGTCAGGATAATGATTTGTCATATAATATGTAGCTACTTGGGGAATTTTTGTCCTTGCTAAATAGGAAACGTTTATCTTTGCCATTTGGCTTCTTAGTATTTTCACTGGAAGAAGAAAAAATAACCTTATGAGCTTTTGCAGTTTGTGTATTGGAAAATAATGTGTTCTCAATCATTCTTACAGTGTTTCTCTTCCTGTCTTATTAATAGCATCTTTTTTTCCCTTCTCTGTTTTGCACTCTCTCTCTCCACCACAGCCACCACTAGTCTGCTGAAACTCATGGCATGCTCAAATATTTGGAGTAATTTTTAAGTCATTCCAGCATCCTATTGGTATGTCAAGAACTGGCATATTTGCAAATTGCAGAAGTCAGTTTTTAAAGGATAGAAGCTTTGTAGAATTTAGCTTCAGCATGTATGTAGAGTTCTCCAGTTAATTAATTTTAAATTAGATTTTCACTGTGGTTTGGCACGTACTTGAAACAAGCACAATGCAATTACTAAAGATGGAAAGTAAGTACTAAATAATCATTTCACCTTGTGTACAAATCAATCCCTTTGTATTGTCACTTTTTCTGCCTTAGGAGGCATGCTTTGAAAAGAAGTAATGACTGTATAAATTAAAATGTATAGTTCTGTCTGGTGAATATGGGTATTATGCTAGAAAGAATTCTTCATGGACCGTGGTGTCCGTAGTGGAGCCGTCATTGTGTCCTTCCACAAGCGTAGGAAGGGACTTTACAGTCTTGATAGAATGCCAAATTCTTTCAACTAGAATTAAAAGTGGTCTACGATCCATGAATTGCAATCGTGTGTGGGGGGGTGTCTTATCGTTAAACTCTTGTGTCTGTGTGAGAGGTGTGGGAGGAAATAAAAGCTTGGAATGGAATAGTTGATATATTGTACATTTTCTTTTTCCAATTTGTTCTGAATGTATTTTGGAATTCTTTAATTCATGCTTTCCTCAAACAAATTGATACTATGTTTGCTTAAAAGTATATTAATAAGGCAGTATCTTACTTTGTTTTGCTTTTTTCTTTTGGACTTGTTTCAAATGATAATTAATAACTTGCTAACAAAGTCCGTAGATTCAGCTTGAATGTGTAAGGCATGTTTATGCAGATTCTAGATGTTTGAGTTAGAACTGGAGCTTTTACTGCTGTAATTACATGGGAATGTTCCTTAGTGTGGAGTCAGGTGTTTCTGAACTGCTGATGCTTTTTTAAATTACTTAAACTTGAGCAAGAAAAGTTTGGCTTACCTGTGGTTGTAGCTGTGGCGAGGATTCTTAGGTGTGAAATCTTCATGTGGGCTTGATGTGGGTGCTGAGTCTTGTGGGATGATGTAAGAACTCTGCATTTCTTAAAATATCCTGAATTTCCCCCTGGATCTTATGCTGATCCTTCATTTGAAAGCTGTTACTCCAAAGGCAGCCTCCTGTTGGGCCTGTGATGTCTGACGCTTTAGGGGAAGGGAGGACCCAAATGTTTGGGGTCAGAAGGAATGACAGAAGTGAGAGGGTCCACAAAAGTTTAGGCAGCTTTCTTAATGAATTATGCACTTGGCATGGAAATTGGTGTTAGTCCCTATTCTTCTAGTATGAGCAAATGGTGGTGGATTTTGGATAAAGGAGTAGAGTGAAAGGGAAGAGAAAGAGGGAGATGGATTAAAGAGAGGAAAGAAGGGAGGGGGAGGGGGAG
>WAAE01008605.1:19222-43511 GCA_013400495.1 Nicator chloris
GGAAGGGAAGGGAAGGGAAGGGAAGGGAAGGGAAGGGAAGGGAAGGGAAGGGAAGGGAAGGGAAGGGAAGGGAAGGGGGGTTTGTCCCAGAAAAGTGCTGCACTTCCTCCATATGGCCTCTTCTGCAGCCACATCCCGGTCTTTGTCGTGTATGTTCTTACCAATAACCCTTGGCTGTTGTTCCCAGTAACTGATCTTGGTTCTTGGCTGGGTCCACAGCCATCCAGCTCTTGGTGTTTGGGACATACACGTTTGCCCCTCACCTTCTAGGCTTCTGCAGAGCCTTCGGCTGCTGGACGGGACCTGTTGCCAAGGGAGGACACCGCAGCAGTTGCTGCTTTCCCTGGTCATGCATCTGATCTGTTGATGGAGTGTGCAGAAAGTGTTGGGAAATGCACCCAGAATAGTTCATTTGCCAGAGCCTGACCTTCCCAGGGTGCTCCCTAAAGGCCTCCATGGCTTATTTGCCTCTTTGAGGAGCTGTCAGATTGTTTGGAAAAGCTTTTACTTGATTTTTATACCTTTAGCAGGCTGTTCCCAAATTACTTTTGGCTCAACTCAGTCTGGTTTAGCATTGAACTTGCCAAAGCTTATATACCTTTTTTTTTTCCTGATTTGGAAAAGACTTAATCTTTTTACATTTAGTAGTCTCCTTTCTCTGCAGTTGAGTCATGGTGCTTTTTTGTCTGTTCATGGTCTCTAACAGAGACATCCCCTCTAACTCACATGGTGACTTGAAGTTGTCTTGTTGCCACCTAGGAATTCATAAGCTGAACCTGTTTTGTTACTTGTTTCTTAATCTTTAGGGTAAGTGCTATCCTGAAATTGCTAACTAGGAAAATAAATCCTGCTTTGATAAGAAACTTGGAAACTGGAAGAGTCCTCTGAATATTTTATAGTTAAAACACTTGAATTATGAATTGTGGATGAATGTGTTGGGGAGACAGGTGGGAGTTTCTGGTTTTAGGAAAAAAATCAGATCATAGAATTGTAGAATCCTGTAAGGGCTTGGGTTGGAAGAGACCTTAAGAATCATTTTGTTCCACCCTCCTGCCATTGGCAGGGACACCTTCCAGTAGACCAGGTTGCTCAGAGATCCATCCAGCCTGGTCTTGGACACTTCCAAGGATGGGGCAGCCACATCATGACCTTGGAACAAAGACGTTTTTCTTGTCTGCAAAAGAAAGGAAGGTAGGTATATGGGATGTTTCAGCAGAGTTTACTCTCAGCTGGAAGGTAAATCTGGATCAAATTAATTCTGCTAAGAATGAGAGATGTTGTAGACACCACAGCATTTGGCAGTTATTTGGTACTCAGTAGTTCTGTGTGTGGATATGTATGCATATAATAGAAAAACTATAAAACACAAATAAAATACGGACTATACAGAAAAATATGAACATACTTATATTTAATAATATAAATATATATGACCCAGTGTACTGTACCTATATATTTAATGTATTTGTACAAAAATATACTATTTAGATATCAAAATACCTAGAGTTATAAAACTGAAACATGTAAGTTACATATGGGAATAAATTGTTTCCTAAATCTAGAATATATTACATCAATATGACATTTATTTAGGAGTCATACTGTTTGCATGTGGTAATTTGTAAGATTCCCACTTAAACAATTTCAAGTTGTTTTATAAGTTGTATATACAGCATATACAAATATGACATATGTAAATACATTAAAGCAAATGTATGTGTAGAAATGTAGATAATACAAAATATAAAAATATTCCTAGGAAAAAACTGTTTTAACTTGCACAATTTCAAGTTTGGCATCAAGTTTATCCATCTAATTCACTGCTGGCTTCTAATTTCAGCCTCAGTAGTTTATATTTATTGAACTGCTTCTCTCAGCAATTGTCATTCTGAAAGGATCTGTCAAGCGAAGATCTGTCTTTTTATATATCTATATAATTATATCTGTATAATTGATATGTTCTATATATCTATTTCATTAGCTAGTTGTATGTAAATACACCATGAGTGTGTAATCAGTCCCAGTGTGTATATAATCTGCTCTGACTCTCTTCAGTGGGTCAGAGATCTCTTAGGAAATTGGGACATCAACTCAGGAACAACGCACATTCAGGCCAAGGGCACCAGGATGTAAAGGCCCTTATTAAGTAGAAAATTCTCATTTTTATAGATAAGGGAAAAAGAGGAAATAACATGCTTGAAGTTTGGCTAAAATTACACAATCAGTTGACATTGCAGCTGGGAATAAAATTCCACTGTCCTGATCTTTATCCTCATGTTTTAACTGCTGGGCCTTGCTTCAAGGTTAATAAAACATGCTGTTTGCATGTGATAATGTGCGTAGGATTCCCACTTACCAAACAATTTCAGGTGATTCTATAAGATGTAAATACAGCACATAGGTGTTTCTCATTGTCTTATCTTGCTAGTTTTAATTGTTTTGCAAAAGGCCTGCTCACAAGGCCCTGCTGCCACCTCGTGACAAACAGTTTGGTGGCATTTGTGATTTTCCATAAAGTTTACTGAGTAGTTTTTGTGGGAATGTGGAGTGAGTTTCATCGTGGAGGAGAGATGGCTCTGGGAAGACCTCCGAGCCCCTGCCAGGGCTTGAAGGGGCTCCAGGAGAGCTGCAGAGGGGCTGGGGACAAGGCCTGCAGGGCCAGCACACAGGGAATGGCTTGCCAGTGGCAGAGGGCAGGGCCAGATGGGATCTTGGGAAGGAATTGCTGCTGGGAGGGTGGGCAGGCCCTGGCACAGGGTGCCCAGAGCAGCTGTGGCTGCCCCTGGATCCCTGGCAGTGCCCAAGGCCAGGCTGGACAGGGCTTGGAGCAGCCTGGGACAGTGGGAGGTGTCCCTGCCCATGGCAGGCAGGGGTTTGAAATGAGATGATCTTGAAGGTCCCTTTCCACCCAAATCATTGTGTGATTCTGTGAATGTTTGGGATAGCAGAAATGTTTTTAATGAAAAATATTACATTATTCAAATTATCTACTTAAAACCTGGTAGCCTAAAAATTACGTCTCTGCACAAGGGGCAGCTGCTGATGATGGAGGCCTACAACACTTGTCTGCATCATAGGGCTTGGCTGGGGTACCTTGGGGTTTACAGATAGCTTCCACACAAGTGAGATGTACATGGAAATCTGGAGGTGGTGGTACCAGGTATCACCCTCGTGGGCAGTTGTGCTGCTCAAATTTGCTTTTTTAACTCCTTGATTGATCTCATACAGAATGAGAATTACTTTGTACATTATATTAAAAAGTTATATTAACTCCTGTTACTCGGGCACTGGTGTAGCTCTGTTGTAGGTGGTGGCAGAGAGACAGGCATGGCTTGTCCTCACTATTTCCTAACTGTGCTCCCAGAGAGCAAACCTCTTTTCTCTTTAGGGGTTGGCACTATTGCAAAATGCTTAGGAACCGGAAAAGCCCAGAGGAATCCCTTGCCCTGTGGTAAAAACATTTTTGGGTACTGAAGATGAAATATTGTGGAACTGAACATGCGTGCTAGAGAAAAAATAAAGTGCCTCTAAACATATTTTTTCATATAAATGCAAATCTTTATGTAATTCATTCCATAAACTGGCAAATCAGTATTTGGAATGAAAACTTTCTCAATGCTATATATGTAATTTTAGTCTTTAATAGTAAAGTTGATGAGTGTTAGCACATGTTTCTGTATAATTTCAGTGTTAACTATCAGTTTTTGCTGGGAAAAAATATGCAGGCAGAGTCACTAATACTTAGTCAGCCTTTTTCTCCCCCACAGTGTTCTTTTTTTGTAGTCAGTAAATTTGACACACCACAACCTTTCCCTACACCCTACATCCCCTCCGCACTGGCCATTGACCCAAAAGAGAGGGAATTCAGTTGGTGTTGGATCCATAAGAAGGCTTCAAACAGTGTTCCGTGCGTTGCAGCCCTGTTTGTTGGTGTGGCTCCAGCCGTGGTGTCTGGTGACAGAAACGTGTTCCTGTCTGATGCCGCTGGAGTTGATGTCAGTGCTGAGAGCAGAGCCAAAGGGCAGGTGCTGACATAAAACAGCTCGTCAGCCTTGGCAGGAGCTCACGCCCAGATCTGAGAGGGAGCAGGGACACTGGGTTCTTTCAGCTGAGGAGGCATTTTCTGCTAGTCAAGATAATGAAAAGTTTTGCCTGTGGCATGCTTGTTCTGGGGGTAGGACTTCATTCCTCAGCACTGCTGCTTTCCTCAATGCTTCATCATTAAAACTGCCACTTTAATAATGTTCATATGGCTGGAGCTGGTATTGATGCCTCAAGATAAGCTTATAGAGCACTTTCTGTAGTGAAATCCACTTTTCAATTGCTCATAATTTTTTTTTTCAGATTTCAGTTTGTCATGAAACTTTTCATGCTGAGTATCTTCCTTAGGCTCTTTTTTTTTTCCCTAGATTTTTTTTTTTTTTTAAATTTTTTTGGCACTGCTTTAATTGAAAACAGTTCTTCTGTTTCTGAGAATGAGGTTAGGGAAAAATGTTACTTAACCAGTGCTGAATTCTTACATCTGTTTTATTGAGGCGTTTTAGAGCCTTCATGCCTTGGAACAGGCTCTTGAGATTTGGGAAGCGGGGCTTAGGGGGCTGAAGCTGTGGATAGAGATGTGCCATTTACAATCCCTCTTAAAGTTTACTAAATCTGGAAAAGTTACAAGATCCCAAAAGTTGCCATTTGCATACATTGAGCAGAAACTTGTTGAAAAACTGGCAGCAAAATTGTCTGAATGTTGAGTTTTCATGAAGTGTGTTCCACTGAGTGTCGTGCCAGTGAGGCTCAGGATGCAGCACCCCTCGTGAGGTCCATGAGCCTGTTCCAGGATCCAGGGGGGACTTTCCCTGCTCCATACAGTTGCTGGTGGACCAGGTTTCAAGCAAGAGAATTAACACTTTGGGTTTTCCTTGTCCTTGGAGGGGTAGGTAGTGTAGAGGAAGAAGTTGCCTCACACAAACAAAATGTTACCTCCTAAAGTAAAAATAGGGACATGCTGGGCTAAAAAATAATGTCCCCATTGCTCTGTGGAGAGGTGTCAGGCTCCAATGAGTGTGAGCATATCTTCTCAGGAATAAGGGTGGCAGCCAGAGCACCCCAAAGCTGTGTAACTCCAAGTTTTCCAGCTGTGCTTATATTAGGAGTTTAATGGTTTTTGAATGGTCTCCCAAAGGCTGATAGAGAAGCTGGCTGGAATTACTGCAGGTACCAGTGGTGAGGTGCTTCACAAATTTGGAGGAGTGAAACATAGGTCTAAGAGGGAAGCAGCAGGTCTGTGCTGACTTCGCTGTGCTAGCTGTTCCCTGTTCCTCTCATGCCTCAAGAAACAGGTGAACTGGGGTGCCTGCAGTCACAACAAGCCAACAGGAGCAGTGTGCTAAACTCACTAACTGATGTAAAAATCTAACTGCTCTGGAAAAGTAATTTCTTGGATGCCTTGACCTGTCTAGCAACTTTACAGGTCACTTCTTTCATTGGTTGTCTGGATTTCTTCTTCCCCCTTTCCTTATTATGTGTGAGGATGAAGTTCTCCTTGGGGGTCCTACATCAAAAGCATTAGTTAACATCCATACCCTGATTAGCAGTATTTAAAAATAATACTGCCGAGATGGGTATTTTGTAACATGTTTCTGTGTTTGTTTCTGCCTCATATTTTGCCTGATAGCGTCAACAGAAGATGTTACTGGAAGTTCCACAATTAGTTGAATTATACACATTCACTGTGTTCCCTTGGATTCTGACAAGAACAATAAAGTACTGGGATGGTACCCTGGGCAAAAGCCAGAGTTTTCTATTAAATAAATAATAATTAAAAAATAAAAGGCTGAACAAAACTGCTCCAAAAACTAACCTTCTCTCCCCAAAATCCCACCAAAATAACCCAAACCAAAACAAGCCCCGAAACCCTATCATCCAACAACTCCTTTTTTATGTCTCTGTGTGAACTTGTTGTTGGCAAGAGGTTTGCTGTTCCAAAGTTGATAGACGATTGAGTCAGACAATTCCTCTAAAATTAAATCCAACGCTGGGTGGATTTGCAGTTTTTCCCACATTTCTCATTCGTTTTCCTCTCTCTCACTCTCTTCAATCTTGCACTTAGTTTCCCAGGTTCCAAGTAGTCATAATACTGTGATATTGTGCTCTTGTATAATACTGTGAAACCTTTACTTATTTTTTTTCTTGATATTGTGATCACATTTGCAGCTTCAGTTATACTGGACAGTCTTCAAATGTGCAGCAGGAATATTGTTCCATCTCAGAAATTGTATCACTTGTGTCCAAAGGAGTTGAAGTAGATATTGCCAGCAACAGGCTGGGAGCTGGGCTAATAAAAATGTGAAGATTCCTTGTTTGAGATGTTCCCCTTCTTATAGTTATTTTTAATGTATTTCTAAAAGTGAATTAATGGTTTATTAGAGTTATTCCCAGCCTTATTTGGTCTTTCGATTCAGAAGTATGTTATGTAATTTGCTTTACTTAATTCTTCAAGGTGTCTGTCTCTGGGTATGTCTACTAGTCATACTCCAATTACATATAATAAAAATGTCATCAGGGATTTCCAGCTAACAAAGCTATTCCATGCTTCAGCATCTCTGGGCAAGTAAGAGAGGTAGACCCCATCTGGAAATGTTAAATTTATCATAGACTCATGGAATGATCAAGTTTGGGAAAGACCACGAAGATCATCAAGTCCAACTGTTAAAAATACATATATTTACAGGTAATATGATTTCAGTGAGTTTACAGATATTGACTTTATTTTGGAATGTTTTTGTATCTTTTCAGATTAAATACTTTTTGGGGGGTGTCTTTATACATTTCTGATTCCTCTGTGGTGTGAAAAGCTTTTATGACGATGCAAATCTGCAGCTGAGCTTCATTTTCTTGGGAGAAGATGATTGTCTCCTTAAAGTTCAAAACAAGAAAAAGAGTAATAATGCAATAGATAGGGTTCCTGCCCCAAGGAAAGCTTGGAGCATTTCCGATTTTACAGTAAAGATCTCCTGAGATGGAAGGAAGATGAATGGTTTAAAATGAAATAAACACTGTTTTCACGGTGAAATGAGGGATATGCTTATTTATCAATCTATGCAATTTAGTGTTTGCAATCTTTTTCAGTTCCATGACATTTGAAAGGTTGTGCAAAATATTGGAGCTGGGATTAATTGCAGGAAGCAAACTGGAAAAGACTTTAAAAGAAAGGGAAGAAAAATGTGTGTATGTAATTTGGCTGGACAACAAAGGAGACCTGACTATGCCTTTTATTTAAGGGCTGTAAACACTGAACTGGGGCAGAAATGTTTTATGGTATTGCATAGAACCATTTAAAGGAATAAGTAGATGAAGCTGAACAAAGTAATGTTTAGCTGAATATTAGGAAAAAAATCTTAACATTGAGGTTTACTAGATTAGGGAACACACTTCTCAAAGGATGTGGTTCAAGCTCCATTACTAGTCCCTTAAAATTAGACTGGCTAGAATAACAAGCTATACTGGATGGAACACTGTTGCATGGATAGGGGATGGACACAGTTACGTAATACATCTTTGCATTTCACTTGCTTCCATGATTCATTTCCTGAAAAACTGCTTCCAGAATGTGTTAATGACATCACGGCCCTGGGCACCTCAGACTCATCAGTGCTTCTCTAGCTTTGGAAGGTTTATGTGGAGGTTTCCTGGGCTGTCTTCTCCGCAGTGGCTCCTCCACCCCAACCATTCCCTGCAGCTTTCCTGTCCTGCTGCAGCAGTAGGAGCAAGGGTGACATCAAAAAGTCGAGTGCCTGGCATGTGTTTGAAATGTGTGGGTACACAGAGACATGAGCTTGGCTGTTCCTGGAAAGGCTGTGACCAGGAGTGGGGCAGGCAGGGAGCTGGTGTTGCAGAGCTTGGCTCCACAGAAACAACTACCTTCTGCTGTTCTTGGCAGGGAGAATGAAATACTGGTCTCCTTTACAATAGTGTTATTAGGTGTGAAAACCCTCAAACAATTAAGTCATACTCAGTCATGTATTTCAATGAGCCAGTTGAAATCTATGAAATATAGAGCAGTTGTTCTGTTGCAGTGATTTGTTGAGAAGAAAATAACTTGTTTTTTAAATCACTTCTATAATTCTTTTTAACGTTTAAAGAAGTAATCTAAAACATGCACTTAATCTTTCTATAGCATTTCAGTCACTTTCCTGTAGTATTTAGGAATTAAATACTTTAAATATAGTAGTAAAGCAGCTGAAATATAACAGCACCTGACATAAAGCCGTGGCAATCATGTGTAAATTGTGTGACTTTGACCTTGCACTAAGAACTAAGTGGTAGTTCAATGGGATTTTAAGCCTGAATATGCAGTTCCAAGTGATCACACGTTTGCTCTGATACACATCACGTGTAGTTCCTGTGTTCCAGACAAGATATAGAGTCAAAATGGACTGGTACATAGCTGTAGTCTCCAAATGCTTTTAAATTTAGTGTCTCCCACGTGTGAATTCTTGCTGCAGCCTGCTGATGACTTAGAGAGCAGCTAGCTTACTAGTATTTCAAATACAAATTTATTTTGCTAGACTGTGTGACATCCAGAAACTATTCATTTATAGTTGTTTGTAGAACTTTTCCTGTGTTGCAAGCTAGTTTGGGTTAATTCTGTTAGTCCAATGTTGGACAATGAAGACCATGAAAAATACTGCTGAAAATTACAAATTGTTACTTTTGCCATTTGTATTACCATGCCTAGGTGAAATCTTGTAAAAACCTATCATTTATGAGAATTTGTGTCAGGTGAAAAAGTTACCGCAATTAAAAAGTGACTGCAAACAAAAAGTTATTGTAGTATTAGGACAGCCATTTTTGTGCTTCTGAATTTCTACAATTTCCCTGCTTAAAAAGTCTACAGTCACCAGATTGACTTTTTCAGTCACAGGTCGTTGTTTGTATATGTCAGTGTGTTTATGCTACAGATGAGTTTAATGTTGCTTGAGAGTGGAATATTGAACATGCACGTTCATAAACCATGTAAAAATGATTCCATATTTCCTATACTTCAGCTTTGCTAGCTTTTTTCTGTAATGAATCCTCCCAAATCTGCAGTGAGACTTCCCTAAAATTAATGTAGTTGCTGTTTTTATAGTCTTTTAAGTAAGTGTACCCTGGGTTCCTCACAATTTGCAGTTTAAGTTCCTTAACTAAAGATCTGAGATGTTGAAGATGTGCTTTATATGGTATAAAATGCCTCTGATCAGCAGTTGCCTCACTGATCTCCATTCATGATTCCATGGACCTCTTTTTTGTCTCCCATTCATTATCACATAACATCCCCGTGGCAACTTGAGAAAATGCTTGCATGGAAAAGTAATCGTAGGAAAGTATTTATGTATTTTTAGCTTTCTTCTAACACAATGTAGCAGCTGGAAACAAGGACAAGAGCCAGCACAACATGAACTGCCAGCTCTCCATGGGCCACCAGAAAGTGTTCATCAGACCACAGTGTGAGAACTATTGAATTGACTTAAGAAATGTGACACACATAATAAGCGTTAAAAAAACAACACTCAAGTTCCCAGTGCTGCTGCTTGATTGTAATAAGAATTAAACAGTAATTGTAATGTTTTTGAATAATACGTTATTTACTGGTTTTGGTGGAGGAACTACATGATGGTATCAATTAGATGCAATGAAAATCACTTTTACTTTAATTCTTCATCATCTCTATTTAGTGATGTGTTAGATGCTGTTGCACCATTGGACAATCTTTTGGATGCTAAAAGTTTCAGAAATAGGAAAGCAGAATGTGGAGCTAGGACTTGGATGTATTGCTAACAATAAGTTAGATCTGTTCTGTTTTGGGCTTTTTTCGTTGTGGTTGAATTTTCTTTCTGATATTTAACACTGGCTTTGCCAACTTCTGTAGCCTCATCTATTTCTGTTCTTTCCATTTTTGCAACAAGGGAGCAGGATTGTTGTTTTGGAAATGTCAAAATGACAGGGGGAGATCAAGAGACCTTTTGAAGATCTTCACGTCTACTAAAACTTTTGTCCTATTCAGTCTCAAAAGCAGCCTGGGGCAGCACCTCAAGTTGGTGCCCTTGGCAAAATACTTTCAAAAGTAATTAAAAAATCATTAGGAGAATGCTAAATATGTTAGAGAGGATATGGGTTGTGTGATGGGGAACAAGGCAAGGATCTGCCCTCTTACCAAGCTCCAGTGAGGAGTGACAGGACCATACTTAAAAAGGCTTTGTCAGTATTAATTGCAATTTAATGCCTGTATTTAAATGCAATGAAGGATGTTCAAAAGAAAGGTTGAAGTTCAGTGATTACATTAATTGAATTTTGGAGCTACTGTTAGATTAAAAAATAACCCCAAACAATACTAATTTCCTAGAAAGAAACTTGGAAATAAGTAACTCCAATTTCCTCAGCATTAATTTAATGCTTTGTCCAGTGGGAGAAGTCAGAGAGTTTGTCTTCTGAACCTTGACACTGAAGGTTGAAAAGTGAATAATATGTTTTGCAGAAGAATTACAATTAGTTTAATAACTAATCCAGGAGAGCTCAAAAATCAATTATACCTCTCAGTCGGTTGGTCTGCTGACTTAAAATAGTGGTGGACAGTGTTAGAAGTTGTTGATTGTAAGTTGTGATGCTTTATGTGAATGTAATGAGTTTTTAAAGTATGTTCTGCACACTTGGTTTCAAAATTTCTTCGAAGTCAAACTCTTAAAATTCTTCTTATTCTTGTGAAACTACAAGTAAGTGCATTTAAACTTTTTCAAAGTAGGTACAAACATGAACCTTATTTGTATCTCATTGTGTAACAGAGATCAGGCATTAGGCTGAGACTTCTGCAGAGTTGTGTTTACATCAAACAGTCAGGTGAAAGAAAGTTCTATTTTGATGATAGTATCATAACTTCATTTTGCCATTAAGTGTTGTTTCACAGACTGTCAAACTAGATTAAAGTCCAGGGTTTGTTTTCATGGCTGTAAACTGTGTTTCCAGAAAAATCTCTGTTTCTCTGTTGCAAAATAACATGCTTTGCTTTTATGACCTGCTTTTCTTGCTCTGCCTTACACAGAGTTGTATGAGCAGGGAAAAAAAAATCTGTCGTGGTTAGTTTGGTGGAAGAGAAGGGCAAAAATGAATCTGTTAATTTGGTTTTAAAGATAAAAGCAATCAGTTCCTTATTAAAGTATTTTAGTATTTCCCAGAATAATTGGCAGATATTTTCAGTTCTCCAGTTGACAAAACTTCTAGCAATGTGGTTCCATGTGGGACTGAGTCAAGAAATAAAGTTGTATCAGTGAATCCCAGAGCTGGTCAGGCTGGAAGGGCCCACCGTGGGACATCTGACCCCACCTCCCTGCTCCAGCAGGGCCATCCCAGAGCAAAGGGCACAGGATTGTGTCCAGAAGGGTCTGGAATATCCCTGGTGAGGGAGATTCCATCCCTCCCTGGTCTCTGTTCAGGGCAGAAGTTGTGCGTCCTGCGCAGAGGGAATTGCCGGGCTCAGCCCCTGCCCATTCCTCTGGTGCCATTGCTGGGCCTGGAGCAGAGCCTGGCCCTGCTCTGCCCCTCCCTGCACACAGGGATAGACAGGAACACCCAGGGACACCCTCACCCAGGGCTGAGGGCCCCTCTCAGCTGGGGCTCCTTTCAAGACAGAACAGTGCCAGATCCCTCAGCCTTTCCTGGGCAGAGAGATGCTTCAGGCCCTTCAGTATATGTGTCACTCTCCATGGGTCCTGCTCCAGGAGCTCCATGTCTGTCTTATACTGGGGAGCCCAGACCTGGACACAGTTAGAAATGATAGACAAATATTAGATAAATGCAATTGAAAGTATTCTGCAGAAAACAGTAAACTGTATAAATTAAATAAGTGATCCAAATACCTAAATGTTTGTCTTGTGTTCAGCTTGGATAGAGTTGCAGTGCTGGGTGATGTTGATAGCACCCTGATATTTTAGTTGTTGCTAAGTCATGCTTATGCTGAGTCAAGGACATGTCACCTTCTCATAATTTTGGAAGAAATTCCTGGCTGTGAGGGTGGGGAGACCCTGGCACAGGGTGCCCAGAGCAGCTGTGGCCGCTCCATCCCTGGAAGTGTTCCAGACCAAGCTGGATGGGGCTTGGAGCAACCTGGGGTAGTGGAAGGTGTCCCTGCATGTGGCAGGGATTAGAATGTGATGAGCTTCAAGGTTTCTTAAGGCACAAGGAGCTGGGAGGGGACACAGCCAGGACAGCTGACCGAGCTGGTTGAAGGAATATCCCATATCCTGTCATGCTGGGCAATAAAACTGGGGGGTGTTCCCCAGGGATGGGTGGACACTGCTTCAGGGTCTGCTGCAGGTAGTGAGCAGCTGCACTGTGCATCACTTCCTCTGTATATTCTTTTATCATCATCATCATCATCATCATCATCATCGTCGTCGTCGTCACTATAATTTTCCCTTCTTTTTCAGTCCTATTGAGTTGCCTTCATCTCAACCCACAAGTTTTGCTTTTCTCTCAGTTGTCTTCCCCATCTCACCAGAGAGGAAAGAATGATGGACTGTGTGGTGTTCAACCACAACAATGTTGAAGAGACTGTTTTAGGGTTGTGGATTATTGATTTCATCAGGCTTGTAATTGGGACCAGAAAGGTGGTATTTGGTACTGTAGAGTGTTTTCAAGATTTTATAGATCTTCTGAGGCAGTTTGCTTCATGATGTTGTTTCAGGTAATCTACCCTTCTCTCCTTTTCGCAGTTTAGTGGTTGAGTTTCGAGAATCCTGGCTTATCTATGCCACCTCCCAGAGATGTAGAAAGCTTTACAAAAAATCTGGAATTTGTATTTCTCTTGTGATATATAAAAAAATTACAAGAGGATAGAAGTAAAATTGAAAAAACTCAATGTGAAAGAAATCCTATCTATATATTGAAGCATTTAGGCAAATTTCTCTTCATGCTTGTAATGATGCCAGGCAGAACTAGTACTGTTGCAGCCATCTGTGGCTATCCTGTTGGCTTAAACAGGAATTTTCATGGAATCACAGAATCCTGTAATTATTTGGGTTGGAAGGGATTTCAAAGCTCATCATGTTCTAACCCCTGCCATGGATGGGGACACTTTCCACTATCCCAGGTTGCTCCAAGCCCTGTCCAACCTGGCTTTATCCCTTTAAAACATGGAATTTTCTTCCTTTTATTTTTTTTTTCTGTGATGTTCTGAAGAAGCAGAAATATTATTCTGTCCACATTGTATCGGTGTCTGTTCATCTATGTTTTCTGTTAACTTCAGATCTGAAAAGAACATAGTAAGAAAAGCTTCTAAGAGAGTGCAGTGTAAGTTACTTTGTTTTGCATGTTAAAGAATTTAAACGTAGTCTTGTAATTTTGAAATATGCATAAATATTGTATTGGGTTTAACAAAGTAATATTTCAGATGTTGTGAACATAGTGCTATGTCTTCCCAGGCTCTTTACATATTTAGCATTTTAATCTGATGTTTATGATCAGAAATAATATTTTCCTTTAAAATGTTTTTAATTTGAATGTGTTGGAAGCATCAGCCAATACTTAGCACCTAATGTGACACTGCCTTTGCAGCTGAAAGGAATGTTATGAACCTGTTACATGGGCTTGGTTTTCTGGAGGACTTGCCAGCACATGAGAGAATTTGAGAAGGTTACCTGGGTCCACTATTAATGTGCAGGTTTCTCTCGGACATAGTGACATTGTCCACCCTGGTGAAAGATTCAGATTAATCACTGGTGTTTTGGCCATATCCCTCTTTTCCTAACTATTGAAGAAAGATGTAGTAATGGAGATGGTAGCCACAGAAGGATGGGATGATAGAAAATAAAAAACAAGAACTACATTAAAGTTTAAGAATGGAAATTTGATGAATTTTAGTTTATTTAACATATGATGATAAATGTACAGTTGTTTCAGGGTTTTGAAAATAGTTTCTTTGCATGTTACCTCTGGTTAACTCATGTGAGCTTAAACACTTAATGGTCAGCATCATTCATTCTGATAAGTACAGTGGGTGAAAAACATGGTGATAAAGGGTTATTAATGTAACATGAAATTTTTGCTAAGAAGGCTGCAATTATAGTACTTTTTGGTATAAGAAATCTCTCAAGCTGCTTAACGCTGAGTGGCATTAGTCCCCTTGCCCATGACATGGCAGTAATTGCCCTGCAATTGTCCTAATGAGGGAGCATTGGTTTCTTACATAATCTGACTCTATAATTACATTTGAAGAAAAATATTCATTGGATGGCTTGAAATTCTGTAGGGCTAAGAGTACTTGAAATTCTTTTAATTGGTTATACTTTAATGTTTTGCATTCAAACGGCTTACAGGTTTTTATCATTTACACCTTGAATCCTGCAGACTGGAAGACTGGAAACTAAACTTTCTTATTTTTTGTATTTTCTTTAAGAAGGTGTGTTGTAATTAATTTTTGATTTAGGCATTAATTAAAAGAGGAAATAAGGATTTACCTTTTTTAAGTAGAACTTGCTATTTTTCTTTCCCATATAACTCAAAGCTTTGACCTGTTAAATGAATAATTTGATGAAATGCTTAGTCTCTGCCATAAAATTTCAAGATACACCCAAGAAAATGAACTGCTAGGCAGGCATTTGGGGTTGAATCTAATACTGTGTGATTGGGAGGAGCTGCTTCTTATCCCCTTGAAATGAATGTATCAAGAGCCCAGGTGTGATAAACATAGAGGTTTTATCCTTTCCTCTGACTTTGTACTCCAATAATGCTGAGTCTGGAGCATCTCTGTTTCAGTTTTGGTGCTTTTCTTGGTTTTTTGTCAGTGCTGTAATACAAGTCCCATGAGCAGCGGCAAGGGTATATGGACTTGCTGGAGAGGGATGAGGGGACTCCTTTAATCTTGCTCTGATTCTCCTTCTCTTCTAATCAGTATTTGAGCATGTAGCTGGTCATCTGGTTTCACCAACACTGCTGTAATTATGAACAGGAATTTCAACTGCAGTACTTTAGTATTAGAGTTAATTCTTTTTAGTGTTGTAAGTGTGAAAATGTCTCTGCATTTGAGGCCCAATCATCAAAGTTAAAGCAGTGTCATAATGAGAGTTTTTTCAAGCAGCCTTTGGGGATGTTACATTGGCTTTATAAGTTATGCCTTACTGCTGGAGCTGTACATGCACTATGTACAGTTGTGGAATCAGAGAATGGTTTGGCTGGAAGGACTTAAAAACCATCCAGTTCCAACCCCCTGTCCCTGTAATGGGCAGGGACACCTTCCACTGTCCCAGGCTGCTCCAAGCCCTGTCCAGCCTGGCCTTGGGCACTGCCAGGGATCCAGGGGCAGCCCCAGCTGCTCTGGGCACCCTGTGCCAGGGCCTGCCCACCCTCACAGGGCAGCATTTTGTTCCAATATCTAATCTAATCCTACTGTCTAAAATAGCCTTGTGTACCAAAATATGATCAAACCTGTTACTTGTTGTTTTTTTTCCTGCAGCTGGCCTGTGGACAGTGTTCACGCTGGGTGGGGTGGGCAGCAAAGCGTCGGCGCAGCTGGAGCAGTGCTCCCCTCTGGCCAGCCAGAGCCTGCTGCTGCTGCTGGTCCTGGCCAACCTGACTGATGCTCCAGACACCCCAAACCCCTACAGGCAAGCCATCATGTCCTTCAAGAACACTCAAGGTTGGTGTCTGTTCTTGCTTCTGAACCTTGAACTGATGAAATGGAGTTTTAAGATGCTGTGATTGCTTAGAGGTTCTCTTTCCGAGATTTGTTGCCCTTCCAGCATATCCATGGAAGAGCAGTAATAACACTTTTTTATCTGGGAGTTTTGAAGTGGAGTTCCTCAGCTGCTGGAACTTAATGGTGGGGACAGTGGGAGGATACTTTATCCTTCTGACTTGAGAAATACTAGAAAGCTTCATAATCCCGGTCCAATTTACTTCTCAGGCTAGAAGTTCTTGAAGATTTCTGCTGACCTTGATGATTCTGTGGCTCTATAATCTCGTAAAATATACATAGAACTAACCTATAAGTAGGTTGGTTATCCAAGAACTGCAGGAGTCCCCTAAAAATTCGTAGCACTTTTTGTCCTGGAGTCTTTAGAGGGAAGGTAAATAATTGAATTGCTACCTGGGTTTGCTGACTGTATTCTTGTATTTCAAATGTAAGAAGGAAATGTTTAACATAAACACTTACATGAGTTTTGTATGTATGGGAGGTTTCAGGGTTGTGTTGGTGCTTGTCTGGATTTTGAGAAGGCAGATTGCAGTCTGTGTGCCAGGTAACTGCAGGTACCATGTGACACTGACTTGCAGAGGGTCTTGTTTGGCACATGGATATGCCCTAACACAGCTTTTGCTGTATAGATAGCTCAGTATGCAGCCTGTGCCTTTCACAGAATCACAGGATCATTTAGGCTGGAAAAGCCCTCCAAGTCAAACCATTCCCCAGCACTGCCAAGGCCACCACTACCCCATGTCCCCAGGTGCCAAATCCACATGGCTTTTAAATCCCTGCAGGATGGGGACTCCACCATTTTCCATGTGTACTTTATCCATGCTTAAATCTCTGACTCTGAGCCATGTGGTTTTACCTTTCATTGGCTTTCTGCAGGTTGGCACCAGGCACAAAGCTCAGGAGCTGTGTGACAACCTGTGAAGCCACAGTAATATTCTGAGTTATGCACTTTCTTCTGGGGAGTTTTTGTATTCCTTTATCCATTAAGTTTTAACCAGGTTGAGCTCTAAATTAATTCATCATTACCTAGGAAAATTTATTGGGTTGTGAAGGTGGAGGATTGTTCTCATAAGAAGAATTCTGAGTCCTAACATGCTTCTTTGATTTATTTGATAGCATTTACAGGTGGTTGAGATCAGATTGTTGATAAAGTTTTTGTTTTGTCCTGTCTTTAAACTGCAAGCTTCCTTTAATGTTGCATTTTGGTTGACTTTGTTTCATGCTATCAGTAGCCAGTAATATACTTCAGTGAAGCGTGCCATACATATATCATTATAAAATTTTGGAAGAACTTATTTTGTGCCAAATGTAGCATGAAAAGCTGTATTTTCTCTACACGTGTATGGTGATAGAATGACTTACTGTTTCCCAGAAACTTGTTCCCACTACCAATACTCAAAATTGAGCTAAAATTTTGTTTCTGTGAACATTCTAAGGCATTTGCGAGAGGAAAGTAATGTGAAAAAGAGAGACTGGTTGCTGTCCTAATAAACACTATAAAAGGAAAATTGGGATTTTTGTTAAAATAATTTCTAGAATTTAATTGGGATAACTAGAAGAGTTCAGGATATAGGGTTTTTTTGTACACGGTCTAGAATAGTTTTTCTGTTGATCAGTTTAATGTTCTGCGGAATAATACAGGATATGCTGGTGTTGGTGGTAAGTTTCTTTAGTTCTGTTTAGATTTTGATTTTACTGGACTTTTTAGTATCCTTTAATAAAACTGATAGTGAAATGCTATAAATCCCAGTGGCACAGCTTGAACGTCCACAGAAGTGAAGCTGCAAAGCCAAGGGGAGCTTCTCAGCTAATGACCTGAGGCACTAAGGACTGAGTTGCTATGATTTTGCTGTCTACATCTGGGTTTTTCCTCCTTAAGGAAAATTCCTGCCCAAAGCAGGAAGGGTTTAAACCTAGTCCTGGTCAGCAGTTGAGGGAGGCCAGTTTGGAGTCTCTTCTGTGCCCATGGGTGTGTGGTTTTGGGATAGGCAGGGTTTCAATTGCTGTGGGGCTGCATCTCCATGTGGTTCCCAGCTCCTGCAGGCAGGAGTCCTGTTTGCTCCAGGGCCTCCTGCTGCCTCCAGCTCAATGGCTGGAGCTGTCCCCCCTTGCCCTGGCCAGGAGGAGTGGTGGCTCCCCGACATGCTGTCTGCTGGGCCCCACGAAATCAATGGCAGCCAGGGCTCCTGCAGGGCTCCTGCAGCAATTCCAAGCACTTTTTCCATCCAGAGTGGGTGGAAATGTTGTTCAAAATACGTGACGACTGCCACGCTCTTCTGTGCTGAAAGCTACTTAGCAAACTTCAATAAGAATATGGGCTTAGAATCATAGAACCAAGTGTGATTTGGGTAAGAAGGGACCTTCAAGGTCACCCAGTTTCAACTCTTCTGCCAGGGGCATGGACATTTTCCACTATCCCAGGTTCATCCAAGCCCTGTCCAATGTGGCCTTGGACACTGCCAGGGATAGGGCACCCAGCTGCTCTGGGCAACCTGAGCCAGAGCCCCACCACCCTTACAGAGAAGAACTTCTTCCTGATCTCTCATCTAAATGTCTTCTCTTTCTGTTTAAAACCCTTCCCCCTTGTCCTATGGCTATTTGCCCATGTAAAAATTCTCTCACTCTCCATCTTCTTCAAAAGCCCCCTGGAAGTACTAGCCTTTTCTGTTTCCACAGGGAATTTGTAGACCTTAGAGATCTGTGCAGATGGACATTTCTATTGAAGTTTGTAAAGGTTCTGTGAACAGAAATCTTTTATTTTCACTTCCAGCCTTGACACAGAGTATATTGTGATTATGAACGAACTGCTGTTACTTTGAGCGGTGTCAGACAATGTGATGTGATGTTTTACATCACTTAACCCACCAAACTCCCTACCACACACCTATAAAGTCCTGACACCTATGTTTCGCTGAGATATCACAGTAATCTTGACCTATGCACATCCACCCTTCATGCCAGGAAAGGGATAGATGGGAATACTGTGCCTTAATGCCAGAGAACTAAAGTTTGATGTGCAGGGTTTGGAAGTTAATCATTGATATATTGGTTCCAAAAAGGACCTTGTGGCTGCCCCCTTTCCAGCAACTCCTGGGATCACATTCCTTCTTAGCAGTGGGAGCCATATGGAGGGACAAAATTGTTTTACGAAAAAAGGTGAATATTTTGTGCACGTACCAGGGTATTAATCAAGCTCATATGGGACGACAACCTCAGTTTTTTGGCGCAGCTACAGCTTTATGAGACTCTATTATGGTTTATGACCATTGGTGATAAGAGTCACAGGTTATTTTTGTTTCCTCCTTTCTGTGGTGTATTAAATATTTCCCCCAGAGATTTTATACAGTAAACAAATAACTGAATGATAAATGTATTTGTTAAAGATTTTCTTTTATTTCTTTATTTCAGATAACACTGCTTTTTCATCATCAAATCCACATGCTTTCCAGATTAACTTTAACAGTTTATACACAGCTTTATGTGAGCAGCAGAAATCTGATCAAGCCACTCTTCTCTTATACATGCTTCTGCATCAGAACAGCAACATGCGGACCTATGTGTTGGCACGGACAGACATAGAAAATCTGGTGAGTCTTGCTCTACCTCCTTTGTTCTCATCACTTGGGTGTCACCAGCTCCTAGTGGCCTGTTCTGCAGTGGGAGCAGTAGGTTCTGGATCACTCATTCACCAATTCTAGCTCATGTACTCATCTTTGTTACATCATCTCAGGAGCATGGTGCTAAACACGTCACTGCAGTCAAGAGTAGTACTGGTAAAGCTACAAGACCATCTTGGATTCCCTCTTTCTCTGTGCCACTATTACAAGCCAGGTCAAACCTGCCCACTTCTGATCATGGTATAGAGAAACTGGTAGCAGATATCATTCTATTCATTATTTTATTCATCTCTTGGATATTCAGGCCAAAAAGTTGCACAAGCTTGCTCTGTGGTTTCAGGAGTAATAGTTAACAAAATGAGCTGTAACTGGACTAACATGCCAAATGTCTTACAGGGTTGACCTAAGACTGAAACTCCTCAAGGAGCAGCTCACAGATTTTATAGAAATTCAACTGTAGTGCCTTTTTAGCTGCTTAAATAGGATTGTGGTTAATGGCCAATATAACAGACACCTGGTATATGGTTTTTGTAAGTTATAAATTAGCTTATGCTCCCCACTTTAGTAATGTCACAAACCACTTCAACAAATCTTACTTATTAAAAAGCATTCCTTTAATAAGATAATGGCTGTCTAGGGGAATTGGTAACAGAATAGAGGACCCTTTCCATTTTAATATTTGAAATCTTGCCAGGTAATTAGATCTCTTGCCTGTTTGATGGCAGATGTGGAGTGAGTTTGGTTTCAGTCCAAGTTCGAGTCGATGTATTGCTAAAATCGGAGTTGATAGACGCCACTGTTGGCAAACTGGGGTGAGATGGTTGATGCTGAATTGATTCAAGACTGAACTCCTATGTCCACTGCAGAGTATGTAGGCAAGGGCTGAGTCATTTTGCATGAATTCTGTGAACAAATGTTCATATATAATTTTTGTGGCTGCTAGTGTGTGATATGACAAGTTAACAGTTGCTAACCATACCAATTTGCTGTATCTTTAGAATAGAATCCCAGAATGGTTTGGGTTGGAAGGGACCTTAAAGCCCATCTTGTTCCAACCTCTGCATGTGCAGGGATGCCTTCCACGATCCCAGGTTGCTCCAGACAAGTAAATATTAGGTGTGTGCATTTTTTACAATTACGGTGTCTGATACACTGTAAAGCTTCCAGAAAAACAGTGTGGTGCATCTGCCAAAACAAGTCAAGATGCAGGTACTGAGAATCTCTGCAGCGTAGGATACTTTCATGTATTATCACCGAAAAAAAATGGTCAGAAAACCCCCAAAATTATCAGCAACTTTAAACACTTCATGGGAAAAGCTGAAAAAATTGAGAAAAGAAACACTGAAAAGTCAACAGTATGTTTTGATATTTTGATTTCTTTTTCAATACCAACGTTTGAAACTGCTCTTATTTTGCTCTTCATGGTGCTCCTTTGTGATTTCTGCTGATAAGTTACTGACATCTTTGTCCAATCCTCTTGTTTTTATTGGGCCAGTAGATGAGGATAAGCAGCAACTAACTGAGAAGAGTAGTTTTAGTTGTTCAGTAAGGCAGGCTCAGCCAGACCCAAAAAGAATTGGGAGGGCCACTGGAGAAAGAAATCATGACCTCCTAATTACAGTCCTGTGGTGAAAAAGGTTCAGTCTTAGACTTGAAAATGAAATAAAGGGACTTGAATACTGAAGCTGGCTATCCTTCCCTCTGTGGCAAGAGTGGTGCTGATACACTGTGTACTATTCTGGTGTTGTACTTCAGACTTCATAAAATAGTTACAGACTATTGAAAAATGGATCAGTGTTGAGAAATATGAGAGATTTTTTTGCTTTAAAATTAACAATAACGCAGTGAGAGACCTAAGAAGTTAACTCTAGCTCGTCAGAGAAGAGCTTGGGGAGCATAAGGGTATGTATGTGGCTTCATAAAGGGGAATCCTTGAAAAAACAGGACCCTCTGCTTGCAAAGAGGGGTGGTAAGAACTAAAGCCTGGAGGCAGATTCCTACCATCTGGAGATGCAGGAGAAAAACAGTAAGGTCATTAATTCAGAGTTAAAATGATGTTTGAAAGAGGCTGGAGGAGTTGGAGGCATGTGGTGTAAATCAGTAGCCTCTTTGTACAGAGGCAGTTGAATGAGTGAGGTATAAGGTATATAGGTGCTGTGTGAGAGATCACGTCCACAGGCAGCTCAGAGCTCATCCTAAACTCTAGGGGGTTTTGCAGGTTGTTCCTGTTTCACTGCACTCAGTGCATCCCATATGTTGTGTTTTCCCCTATTTTAATTTGTCTCCCTTTCTGTGCCCGGGAAGCAATACCAGAAGGTGCTCTGTAACATTTCATAAGGATTCTTGAAATGTGTCTCTGCTCTTTTTCAACTTCAGTTTAACTTGTAAATTAAAACAGTTTGTTTTTCTTAGCTGGTATAACAGATAGTGTCTCAGCTCACTTCCTCATTTGAATCTCCCTCTGCCAGTTATAGCTAAATACCTTCACCTTCTGTTGGTCTTTGTGTTTTATTATTAATAAAGAACCTTTTTTGCTCTTACTATAATCTACTTGGCAAAATGAATAGGATCTTTGTGTGTCCTTCATGACTTCATTTTTTAAAATAACTGGATTAAATATCTAAGCTAGAGAATCTTCTGTTAGAGAAGTTTATGTCTAGTGTTTGGCTGTCCTTTTCAAAGTGCGTGCAGGGATCCTCCAGAAAGTGGTGGGACAGGTGAAATAGAGGGCAGTTAGCACATTTATTGATAAGCATAGTGTTCTGGTCTGTGGATGGGAGACTTTTGAGCCTTCTTCTGTTTGAAAGAGCAATCAGCACCAGTATTACAAGTATATATACCAGGGAGATATTTGAATCTAAGAAATGAGCTATTCGATGTGTTTGCTTTGGCTGCTGAATTGGGATTTTGTTGCTGCTCAACATGACTGGAATGAAATAACATACATGATGATGTATTTATATCAGCTGATGGTACAGCAATATTTTTTTCCTGTAGTATAAATTTGTCTTAAGCAGGTTGTTGCTTGTATCTTGTTGATTACTAAAGACAATGCTTTAAACTTTACTTGGGAAACCAACCCTGGACTGGATATTACACCTGCAGTTTTCACTGTCTGTTTTTACCTGCCACTTGTTTTGGAGATTAAAAGTAACTTTTTAATGGTGGCTGTTTCTTTCCAGTTAAAAGTTGCTCCTGAGGGATGAGTGTTAGTATGGTGCAGTAGAGGTAGTGTGATAACTGTGAGGAAAGGGTCAGCAATATAAAAGTGGTGGCTGTCTTCTCAATACAGGGTAGGATAAAACCATTGTGTAAGAAGATAGATATAAAAGTTCTAATGTATGTGTGTAGCACAGAAGTGTAGAAATGTATTTTGGTTGAAAGTCTAGATAAATTTTAATATAATTAAAATATTAACTGAGAGGATTCTTCTCTTTTGGAAGAATCTGTCTCTTCCAGAATCCTCTTCAGACTCCTCTCAGGCATCTCCTGCAATTTCCACCTTTACTTGAGACACCTGAGATTCCAGGCAGCAGCCCAGGACTCCTTCAGAGAAGATACCTGAGATGTTTTTACTCTTCAAATAGCACATCTCACTTCCAAGATTCACTTGGGATTCCTTCCAGGCATCTCCCAGGGTTCTTTGAATTCTTCTGGAGACCTGAGAGCTAGGTTTCAGCCCCAGACTTTTCCAAGGAAACTAGCTAAAAGTCTTCCTCTTTTTAAGAAAACTGTCTCCTCCAGGCTCCACCCAAGACTCCTCCCAGGCATCTCCCAGAGTATTTCCCATTTTACATTTTCATATGATTAGAGTTTTAATTGAATCTTATATTGTAACTTTTTAATAGAAATGGTGGCTTGTAAACTAGTTTTTGCTTTGAGAACAGTAATACTTGTACTAAAGGTATGTGTGCACCTCAGCAATCAATATACAAAGGAAGAAGTGTTGTAAGGAGGAAGGATTATGGAAAGTGTACAAATTGATTCTGATTCCATCTGGAAATGGCTCATAAGAGAGATTTAAGTTGCCATTTCTCTGCCTGAGTTTTCTCCAATTGTGGTAGACAACACAAAGCCTGAAAGAGGAGTGAAAAGGGAAACGTAGCCAAAGGAGTGGAGGTTTTGGAAGCAACAGAGGTTTGTTTGGGACAGGAGGACTGATTGCCATGATCTGGAGTGCCAGACTACTTTTCAGTAGCAAGTATGGAGCTTTAGTAACAGCACTTTCACATATTGTCTTGTAGGGGAATGGCTGCAATGTCTCAATATCACGTACTTTTAAATGTAGTTTGCAGCAACACACTTGTAGGACTTGGAGCACTTGAGGACATCAATGGACTTTTTCAGGTACAATTAGTATTAGTGTGCATAGACAGAGGAGATATTTTGGGCTATTCTGAAGGAATATGTTTTGTCAGAGTGGTTTGTATGGTTTAACACAACCAGATTGAATTGCAATTATCTTTAAAGGTCCCTTCCAACCCAAAGCATTCTCTGCTTCCATCTGTCTAGAAAACTAAGAAGTTGTTCCAATGGTTACTTTCAACACAGCTTTTGTTGTTCGGCCTGCAAAGTCCAGTTTTAAATGCAATTCTTCATTAGTTTTATGTTGCTCCCAGCTCTATCCAGCTTATTATAATAACTCTTGGACATGGAAATACCAGAGCTTTTACAGGGCAAAGTGGCATGCAAATGTTGGAGATGGAAACAATTTGAATGGTGGACTAAAGCAGTGATGTTTGTCACTCTTTCTCCCCATCCAAGGAAAAGGACAATTTTTTTTTGTCTATATGCTGCTTAGAAATTCTAGGGAAAACCTGGTCTTTACTCAAGACTGATATTCAGAAAACACAAAGATGGTACTCTAGTTTCCACTGGGGAGAGAGGTTTCTGAAGAAACTTTTGAAATGGCAAGGGAAGGATGTTTGCAACGTGTCATTTTAAAAAATATTTT
>WAAE01008611.1:2078-12143 GCA_013400495.1 Nicator chloris
CCTCCCCTCCCCTCCTCACCCCTTCTCTTCCCCCCTCCCTCCCAGTACACCGTGGAGGTGCCCGGCATCACCATCATGAGACAATCCAACCGCTTCTTCTTCTGCGGCCACACCTCGGGCAAGGTAACGCCCTCACACGGGGGGACATCCCGGAGCTCGGGCTCTTCCCAGAGCCCCAGGGGCCGGGTGGCCACGGCCGGGACGTCCCCTCGCAGGTGTCCCTGCGCGACCCGCGCACCTTCGCGGTGGAGCACGAGTTCGACGCGCACTCGGGCAGCCTGTCGGATTTGGACGCGCACGGGAACCTGCTGGTCACCTGCGGCTTCTCCAGCCGCATGAACGGCCTGGCCTGCGACCGCTTCCTCAAGGTCTACGACCTGCGCATGATGAGGGCCACCACGCCCCTGCAGGTCCACATCGACCCCTTCTTCCTGCGCTTCATCCCCACCTACACGTCCCGCCTGGCCATCATCTCGCAGACAGGTGCGGGGAGCTCTGGTCTGGTCACGCTGTGGGGACGGTCCTGGTGTCACCAAGTTTGGGGTTGGATCTCGTGGGATTCAGCCTGGAGCGGAGGAGGATGAGGGGAGAGCTCACAACTTCCTCGCTTTGCTCTCTAGGATGGTGACAGGACCTGAGGGAATGGCTGGAGCTGTGTTTAGAAGGGATTTGGGGAAAAGGTTCTTCCTCCAGAGGGTGGTTGGGCACTGAACAGGCTCTTGGTCATGGTCCCAAGGCTGCCAGAGCTCCAGGAGTGTTTGGGCAGCGCTGTCAGGCCTGGGGTGGGATTTTGGAGTGTCCTGTGCAAGGACAGGAGTTGGACTTTCATCCTTGTGGGTGTCTTGCAGCTCAGGTTATTCCATGATTCTGGAGGTCAGGGAGCGTTTGGACAATGCTCTCAAGTCCTTAATGCTCTCAGGTGTTGGGATTTGGGGACTGGAGAGGTTTTGGGGTCCTGTGCTGGGCCAGAAGTTGGACTCGATGATCCATGCGAGTTCTTTTCATCTCAGCATATTCCATGATTCCAGAGACCAGAGAGTGTTTGGACAATGCTCTCAAGTCCTTAACACTCTCAGGTGTTAGGATTTGGAGATTTGAGGATTGTTTGGGGTTGTCCTGTGCAAGAACAGGATTTGGACTCAAGGATCTTTGTGGGCTCCTTTCAGCTCAGGATTTTCCATAATTCAAGAGGTCAGGGAGTCTTTGGACAATGCTCTCAGGTGTTGGGATTTGGGGACTGGAGAGGTTTTGGGGTCCCGTGCTGAGCCAGGAGTTGGACTGTGATCTTTGTGAGTTCCTTTCAGCTCAGGATATTCCATGATTGTGGAGGTCAGGGAGTGTTTGAACAACACTCTCAGGTGTTGGGATTTGGGGATTTGAGGAACTTTTGGGTTTGTCCTTTTCTGGGCTAGGAGCTGGACTTTGGTCCTTGTGAGTTCCTTTCAGCTCAGGATATTCCATAATCTGAGAGGTCAGGGAGTCTTTGGACAACGCTCTCAGGTGTTGGGATTTGAGAAACTTTTGGGGTTGTCCTTTGCTGGGCCAGGAGCTGGACTTTGATCCTTGTGAGTTCCTTTCAGCTCAGGATATTCCATGATTGTGGAGATCAGGGAGTCTTTGGACAACGCTCTCAGGTGTTGGGATTTGGGCACTGGGGAGCTTTTGGGCTTGTCCTGCACTGGCCCAAGAGCTGGACTTTGATCCTTATGGATCCCTTCCCACTCAGGACATTCCATGGTGCTTGTCCAACTGCTGCTTCCCCGCGTCCAGCCACTTGTAGAGGACACGTGTCACCACGTCCCGATTCCCACCCGCTCCCCGTTGCCCCTCTTCTCCCTCCCCCCAGGCCAGTGCCAGTTCTGCGAGCCCACCGGGCTGGCCAACCCCGCCGACATCTTCCACGTCAACACCGTGGGGCCGCTCATCATGACCTTCGACGTGTCGGCCAGCAAGCAGGCGCTGGCCTTCGGCGACTCCGAGGGCTGCGTCCACCTGTGGGCCGACTCCCCGGAGGTCACCTTCAACGCCTACTCCCGGGAGACCGACTTTGCGCTGCCCTGCATGGTGGACACGCTGCCACACCTGGACTGGAACCAGGACCTGGTGCCGCTGTCGCTGATCCCGGTGCCGCTGACCAGCGACGCGCTGCTCTCCGACTGGCCCGCCGCCAACTCGGCCCCGGCGCCGCGGTGAGCGCCGCCTTCTCCCCGGGGAAATGCCAGCTCTGTCTTTGCTGATGCCTCGGGGTGCTTGCCTGAAGCAGAAGCTGGAGGAAATGGAGAGAATGGAGTGTTTGTTGAAGGCCTTAGGTTGGTGCGCCGTGGGCAGGCAGAATCCTCCGAGGTTGCACCCAAGATGGAAAATGGTCATGAGTTTTACGTGCAATTATAAGTTTGTTCTGTTTACCTATCAGGGGTTAATCCTCCAATTGCAGCTTCAGGTAATGGAGTAATTTACTCCAAGTTTGCCCCCCCATTCGCTGTTGCTTACATCTCTGGGGGCCTGAGATAGTGAGGTGTCCTTGAGTTTCAGGCCTAGAGAAAATTCTTTTGTCTAAATAAGATGGGAGAAGAGCAGCTGACAGGCCATGGAGTTTTGGAGTTACACGCTAAAGCAGTACAAGATCTGAAAAATATAAAAGCTAAATCCTAAGGCATCATTCCTGCTTGCCAGTGAAACCCCAGATGAGTTTCCTGCAGTGGAGGTGTGACTGGGCAGGTGTGAGGATGGTGGGACATGCTCCAACCTCCCTCCCTCTCGCTCCCAGTGGGATCCTGCCCATGTGGAATCTCCTTTTCCCTCTTCCTACCCCCAACACGCTGTGCTCAGCTCTGCTGCCCTGGCACAGCCCTCGTTGGGATGGAAAATGAACCTGGGGAAGGGCTGAGGAGGGGGGAACGCTCAGGATCACCCTCAGGGTGGCTCCCTGAGCACAGCCTGCCTGGCTGAGAGGTGCAGCTCTGAGCCAGGGGCTGTTTCCAGGCGAGCCCCCCCGGTGGATCCCGAGATCCTGCGCACCATGAAGAAAGTGGGGTTCATCGGCTACGCCCCAAACCCCAGGACCAAGCTCCGTAACCAGGTACCCGCTCCCAGGAGGGGATTTGGGGAGGGTGGAGCTCTGCAGCCTGGCAAGGGACAGAGCTCTCTGCCTGCTGAGGGATTTTCAGGGACGGGCACAAGAGTTGGGATTCCCTACACAAGGTGTAGTTTGGAGGCGGCGGCTTCTCCCGGGCAGGGAAAGGGATGGAGTTTTCCCAGTTCCATCCCTCCGTGGCTCTGTGGGCAGGGAAGGTCTGAGCTGTCCAGTTGGGAGGTTCATGGCACGTCCCTCGCCCTTGGGAAAACACTGCCCTGTGCTTTCCCACAGTGACAAATCCCTGCCAGCAGGAAGGTGTGGAGGCCTCGTGCAAGCGCAGGGAGGGCCCCACTCAGTTCTGGTGGATCCCTTTGCTCATTCAGGGAGGCAGGAAAGCCCGGGAGCTGCCTGTGGGGCTTCTCCCCGCCTCAGGGCTCAGCTGCTCACCCCTTCTCTCTCCCTGCTCTAAGATTCCTTATCGGTTGAAGGAGATGGACAACGAGTTTGACAACTTCAGCCAAGTCCCCGAGTCCCCGATCGGGCGTGAGGAGGAGCCACACCTCTACAGGGTGGCCAAGAAGTACAGGAAGGTGGTGGCCTTGGGGGGCTGCTCTGGGGCACGGTGGGGAAAAGGCTCCGTGGGGAGCACCGGGGGTCCCGTGGCGTGGGGAGGTGTTTGTTTCACCCATCACATCTCTGCTCAGGTCACCATCAAATACTCCAAGCTGGGGCTAGAGGATTTTGACTTCAAGCATTACAACAAGACGCTGTTTGCAGGGCTGGAGCCCCACATTCCCAACGCCTACTGCAACTGCATGATCCAGGTGGGAGCTGCCCCAATCCCACCCAGACCCCCGTGAGACCCCCCCAGAGCCCCCCTGAGTGCTGGGTCTCTGCCAGGTGCTGTATTTCCTGGAGCCAGTCCGCTGCCTGGTCCAGAACCACCTGTGCCAGAAGGAATTCTGCCTGGGCTGCGAGCTGGGCTTGCTCTTCCACATGCTGGACCTGTCCCGAGGAGACCCCTGCCAGGTCCGTGCTGGGCTGGGCTGCCCAGGAGGGTCACAGGGACAGCGGAGGAACGGCAGTGGTGCTGGGCAGGCAGGTGGAAACTCCTGTCACTTGACTTGGGTGACGTGTGGCTCTTGCCCCATCCCCAGGGAAGCAACTTTCTGCGGGCTTTCCGCACCATCCCGGAGGCTTCGGCGCTGGGCTTGATCCTGGCAGACTCTGACGAAGCCACGGGCAAGGTGAACCTGGGGAGGCTGATTCAGAGCTGGAACCGTTTCATCCTGACTCAGCTGCACCAGGAAACCCAGGAGCAGGAGGGACCCCAGGCCTACCGGGGGGCTGGCAGCAGGTGAGGCCCTGGCGTGGGCGCGGGACAGGGGAATGACCCGGCTGGGGAGGGGGGGACTGGTCCCCAGAGACCCCACCCAGCCCTCGGGAAGATTTCTTGCCTCTCATGCCCTGAGGGATCCAGGGGAAATGCAGCTCCCCCCATGTTTGAACCCTGTGCTGAGCCTCTGCCCCCCCCTAAAACCTGTTTGGAGGCTTGAGGCTTTACAGAGGACACCAGAGGGGCTGAGAAGGTTGGGACTGCTCAGATGGTGGATTCCCTGAGATCTGCTGGAATTTGGGAGCTGTGGGTCCCCAGCTGAGGGATCTCTGCTGATGCCAGTGCTGTTTTTCCAGCAGCTTTGGCTCCTCGGGGGACTCTGTCATCGGGCAGCTGTTCAGCTGTGAGATGGAGAACTGCAGCATGTGCCGCTGTGGGAAGGAGACTGTCCGTGTGTCCTCCACGCTGCTCTTCACCCTCTCCTACCCTGACAGCACTGGTAACAGCAGGGCCCAGCCCCCTCAGCCGGGTGGGGTTTGTTATCCATGACTTTTCCAGCTGGAACACACCCGCAGCCAGGAGCTGCCTCAGCTCCAGGGGTGGTTTTCCAACCAGCCGAGCTTTTGGCTTCAGAGAAGACACATTTGGGGCTTGACCTTCTGGCTGGTGGTTGCGAGGAAAACCCCAGAGGTTTGGCTGAGCTCAGCTGGTCAAGGTTTGTGTGCTGGCGAGGTGACGTTATTCTCCTTTCTCCCTGCAGAAAAACCAGCCAAGGATTACGAGTTTGCCCAAATTTTAAAGCGCAGCATCTGCTTGGAGCAGAACACACAGGCCTGGTGTGAGAACTGTGAGAAATACCAGCCCACGGTGAGCCTGGGATGGGGGGCACAGGCACGAGGGGCTGTGGGCCACGGGCCTGAGGGGGGCAGTTTCTCCATGAGTCACCAGGGAACCTCCTGAGCCGATGCCAGAGATTCGGTTCCTGGGCAGCCGTGGGGTATTTCCTGGGCTCTGTGAATTCCTCTCGCAGGGGCAAGGATTCAGCAGGGAGAAACAACTCCCCAGGAGCTGCTGAGGCAGCCCTGTTGTCCTGGAAGTGCCCCCAGGAATGCAGCCAGGGAGGGGAGGAAGCTCTGCAGGCCAAGGCGTTGGAGGATGTCCCAAATCCTGCTCGGATGTCCCAAATCCTGCTCGGAGCCTCTCCAGGGCTCTCATTTCCATCTCCCCCTCTCCCTGCAGGTGCAGACCCGCAACATCCGCTGCCTGCCAGACGTGCTGGTCATTAACTGTGAGGTGAACAGCTCCAAGGAGGCAGATTTCTGGAAGACACAGGCTGAGGTGGGGGAGACACTCCGGGGCCGGTTCTCGCGGTGCCCGGCCCTGCCGAGGTTTTCACTCTGCTCTCGCTGCCTCTGGCCTCTCTCCCTCCACCTGAGCCGTGCTCACAGAGGACCTGGTGCACCTGGGTCGTGCCTGTGGCGTGCTCCACGCCTTTGGAGTGGGAAAAGACGAGATCTCCTGGCGTGGCAGAGCTGAAGGGACTGCAGGAGTCACTTTGTCCTTCCCCCAGCCCCCTGGGAGCACCAAGGCAGTGACCTCGGGACATTGGGTTTCCTTTGCTTTTTCCCTGTCACCAACTTTTAATATCCCTGTCTTTTCCCTGCTCCTGGCCTGGCTGTCACCCACGTGTCCCCAGGGCCGGCCTGTCACCGTGTGCTGACACTTGCCTGTGTTTCGTTGCCAGTATTGCTTTCAGAAAGCCATGATGAAGAGAGGAGGCTTTGACATCACCAAGGGAAAGGAGATCTCTCTTGGAGAGTGGTAGGTAGAAATTCAGCAGGAATTTCTTCATGGAAAGAGTTTGGAGCTGCCCAGGGAGGCGATGGAGTCACCATCAAGGAATGACTGGATGTGGCACTCTGGTCTGGGTGACAAGGTGGGGATTGGCCAGAGGTTGGACTTGATGGTCTCAGAAAGCTTTTCCAACCTCAAGGATTCTGGGGCTCTGTTCCTGGGATTCTCTTCCAGCAGTGACACCTCCTGGGTGATTCTCTGGGCTATTTCTCATCTAAATTCTGTTGATTTGATCCCCTGCCTCTCTGAGGCTGCACCACATCCCCTCTGTCACCCACCTCATGACCCCTTTTGGAGCCCCTCAACCTCGTGGCCCTTTTCTAACAACAAAAGCCCCAAAACCACATTGGCTGAGCACCTCTCCCAGAGTCCTGCTCCAGGCAGCTCCAGCTTCCCACAGAAATTTTAGGAATCAGCTGGGTGGGAGTCCTGGCCTGGGTGACATCTCCCTCCAACTCAGCCTTCCACGATTCCCCGTGCAGGAAGGATCTGGGGAGCCCCGACACGGGGCATTCATATCCTTCTGTGGAGGAACTGAAGAACATTTGGATCCCTCACGCCATCAAGATGAGGTTGACCAAGAGCAAAGAGCTCGACGTGAGCAACTGGAGCGAGACCGATGAGGTAAAAGTGACAGAATCACCGTGGGTGAAGTGCCAGAAGCACATGGGGCTGTGGGAGCAGGGCTGCCTCACAACCACTTTCTGCTGAGAGATGATGAGGAGATAAGTCAGGGGAGCACGGAAATGCCCGGGCTGGTGCTCTGGGGGCTCAGACATTGCCGGTTCCTCCCGCAGCTGAGCCCAACGGACGACCCCGAGTCTGTGTACATCTACGACCTCATGGCCACCGTCGTCCACATCCTGGATTCCCGCACCGGGGGCAGCCTGGTGGGGCACATCAAGGTGGGAGAGACCTACCACCAGAGGAAGGAGGTGAGACCCTGCAGGACCCCCCTGATACCCACGGGCTCCCGGGAGCCTCCCCGAGGGGTCTGGCCCACGGGATCTGTCGTTCCTGGGTCTCTCAGCCAAGCGTTGGGTGTTTGGCTGAACGTGCCAAGAGCTGCTGGGGCCCCTCACGGGGAGGGAAGGGCTGAAGAAACCCTCTTGCCACTCCCACTCAGGCTGGTTCCTCCTGGCCACGGGCACGGTGCCAGCTTGTCCTTGTACTTCCAGGTAAGGGCAGGGACGTCATCTGCCTTCCCGAGGAAAGGGCTGGTCTGGGCAGTTCTGGAGATGCCCAAGCCAGGAGTTCCCAGAGTGTGTCAAGGCTCCATCCCTGTCTCTTATCTCTTGCATCTCCCTGGAGTTTTGCTCAGGAGCTGGGCAGAGCCCTGAGCCCGTCCAGCCCAATCCTTTCGCGTCCTCTGTCACCACCCAGGGCAGCAGGGATTTCCCCACGGTGTCCCAGGAAGGGCGGGGGTTCCCACATGGCACGGTCACACCCTCCTTTCCCTGGTAACTGGGCAGAGGAGTCACTGCTCTGGCCTGGGGGGGCCCCTAAGGCCGTGCCTTTCCCCTCAGGGAGTCACACACCAACAGTGGTACCTCTTCAACGACTTCCTCATCGAGCCCGTGGACAAGGTGAGCGCCGAGGTGACCCCGTGGCCACCCCACGGAGCCCCCCAGGCCGCCCCTGACCGTCCCCCCTTCCCCTGCAGTGCGAGGCCGTGCAGTTTGACATGAGCTGGAAGGTGCCAGCCATCCTCTACTACGCCCGGAGGAACCTCAACGCCAAGTACAACCTCGTCAGTGAGTGCCCGGCGTGGAAGCGGCGGCGGGGCCGGCACCGCGGCGCCGCTCAGCTCCTTCCCCTTTCCCCGCACAGTCAAGAACCCCATCGAGGCCAGCGTGCTGCTGGCCGAGGCCTCGCTGGCCCGCAAGCAGCGCAAGTGCCACGCCACCTTCATCCCCCTCATGCTCAACGAGATGCCCCAGGCGGGAGACCTGGTGGGGCTGGACGCCGAGTTCGTCACGCTGAACGAGGTGGGGGAGCCCTGGGGATGGGGACAGGGCGGACAGGGCGCAGGGACGGCCCCTCTGGGGCTGTTGGTCACCACGTGGCCCGTCCCCGGTGGCAGGAGGAGGCCGAGCTGCGCAGCGATGGCACCAAGTCCACCATCAAGCCCAGCCAGATGTCGGTGGCCCGGATCACCTGCGTGCGTGGGCAGGGCCCCAACGAGGGCGTCCCCTTCATCGATGACTACATCTCCACCCAGGAGCAGGTATGGGGTGCCCAGCTGGCCCCACGCAGCTCCCCAGGCACCCAGGACTCTGCCGGTGACAGTGAGCTCACCTTGGCACCTCTGTTCTCCATGGTGACCTCACCTCGGCACCTGGGTGTTCTCCATGGTGACCTCACTTGGTCACCTGTGTTCTCCATGGTGACCTCACCTGGATCCCTGTGTGCTCCCCATGAACTCCTCTGTCCTCTATGGTGACCATATCTGGACGCCTGGGTGCTCCCCATGGACACCTGGGTGCTCTCCAGGGGCTCCTTTGTCCCTTTTGGTGACCTTACCTGGACTCCTGTGTTCTCCGTGGTGACCTCACTCAGACACCCAGGTGCTCCCCACAGACCACCCGGGTGCTGGCCATGGACTCCTGGGTGTTCCCCGTGGACTCCTGTGTCCTCTGTGGTCACCTCACCTGCACTCCCATGTCCTCACCTGGACACCTCTGTGCTCTATGATCACCTGGAGCTGTTGTCCTGCAACACCAGCCCCCTCCCCAGGGTGCTGACAGGGGAACTGGGGAGGGGGCAGAGCCCCTGGGCCCTGCCAGCCCCCTCCAGGTGCCCTGCTCTCTGCAGGTGGTGGATTACCTGACCCAGTACTCTGGGATCAAGCCAGGAGACTTGGATGCCAAGATCTCCTCCAAGCACCTGACCACGCTCAAATCCACTTACCTGAAGCTGCGTTTCCTCATCGACGTGGGCGTCAAGTTCGTGGGCCACGGGCTGCAGAAGGACTTCCGTGTCATCAACCTGATGGTGACAGCCTGAGCCCCCTCCCCGGCCACGGTGGGGGGCTGGGGTGGGGCTGGGAGGGGTCAGGTGGAGCCCGCAGCCCCCCTGCCCCGCCAGCAGGAGCCTGTCCCCTCCCCAGGTGCCCAAGGACCAGGTGATCGACACCGTGTACCTGTTCCACATCCCGAGGAAGAGGATGATCTCCCTGCGCTTCCTCGCCTGGTACTTCCTGGGTCAGTGGCCGAACTCTTGGATCCGGGAAGGGGCGGAACCCCCCGAGGGTCCCCGCGCTGAGCGAGGGGTGTCCCCGCAGACCTGAAGATCCAGGGGGAGACCCACGACAGCATCGAGGACGCGCGGACGGCGCTGCAGCTCTACCGCAAGTACCTGGAGCTGAGCCCGCAGGGCTCGGAGCCCGAGGAATTCCGGAAGGTGCTCAAGGGGCTCTACGAGAAGGGCCGCAAGCTGGACTGGAAGGTGCCCGAGCCCGACAGCCAGAGCAGCCCCAAGCGTAAGATCCCACGGCCGCCCCCTCCCTGTGTCCCCTCTCCCTTGGCTGTGTCCCCTCCTCCTCGCTGTGTCTCCGCAGATGGAGCCGTGTTCCCCGCTGCTCCCTCCCCCTGTCCCCTTCCCGTGTCCCCTCTCTGCCTTCTGCGTCCCCTCTCCCGCTCTCCCCTCGCCGTGTCCCCTCTTCTCTTCCCGTGTCCCTTGTCCCCTCTCTCCCCGCCGTGTCCCCTCTCCCTTGGCCGTCTCCCCTCTCCCCTCACCGTGTCCCCTCTTCTCTTCCCGTGTCCCTTGTCCCCTCTCCCCTCGCCGTGTCCCCTCTCCC
>WAAE01008611.1:12270-24144 GCA_013400495.1 Nicator chloris
CTCTCCTCCCCCCATGTCCCCTCCCCGTGTCCCCTCCCCTCTCCCCCGGCTGTGTCCCTTCTCACCCGGCCGTGTCCCCTCCCCGTGTCCCCTCTCACCCCGCCGTGTCCCCGCAGACGGGGCCGTGTTCCCCCCGGTGCTGGCCCTGTGACCGGAGCCCCCGCGAGGAGCAGCGCCGGGAGAGGCGGACACGCGTGGAACTGGAACCAGCAGCGGGGCCGGGGCTGTCCCCGACCCCGCCCGACCCCCGCCCCGGGCCCGGCGCCCCGGGGCTCCCCTTTCCCTGCCGGTACCGGGAAGCACTGCCCGACCCCCGCCCTACTCGCCCGCCGGCCCGGGCGGCCTCATAAAGCAGCCTCGGACCCCCGTGCGACCGTGTCCTCCTTGGCTCCGGGGCGCGGGACCGGGACCGGGGGCACGGCGGGAAGGGCCCGGGCTCACACCGCCGGTGGCACCGGGGACGCGGCGGTGTCGGGACTGGGGCACGGCAGGAAGGCTCGGGACTGGGGCCGGGAACGCGGCACGGAGGAGCCGCACCGGGACAAGACGGGAAGGTCCCGGATCGGGCACAGAGCAAGGAGCGGGGCTGACACCGGGGACACGGCAGGAATGACCGGGACCGGGGCTGGGAGCAGGGACATGGTGCAGAGGAGCCAGTCCGGGGCTGGCACCGGGCTCGGAACGGGACCAGTACCGGGCCACGGCAGGACGGACCAGACCCGCGCACAGACGAGGCTGGCACCGGGAGCACGGCAGGACGGACCAAGATTCGGGTCGGTGCTCAGACCGAGGCCACGGCAGGACGGACCGGGACTGGACCGGGAGCACGGCACGACGGACCCAGCCCAGGCTCCATCCGGGGCTCAGACCCGGGAGCACGGCGGGACAGACCCGGACCCAGACTCGGTCCAGGGCTCAGACCTGGGGGCACGGCGGGACAGACCCGGACCCAGGCTCGGTCCAGGGCTCAGACCAGGGGCACGGCGGGACAGACCCGGACCCGGTTCTGGGCCCGTCCCGGTCCCGGGACGCGGCTGAGCTGCGCGGAGGCGTGACCAGGCAGGTTCAGTGGGCGGAGTCACACCAGGCCCCGCCCACTCGGGGCCGAGCGCCACGCGGCCGGGCCCTGGCAACGGCGGGGCCCTCGGCTCCCGTCCCGGGCTGCCCCCNTGCGGGCCGGGGGGGCGCGCCGGGACCGGCGGCGCCGTGGGCAGTCCCGGGGCAGCCGGTCGGTGTGGGGGGCTGTGGGAGAGGGACGGGAGAGCGACCGGTACGGGGGGCGCAGGGCGGGGGGGCTCGGCCGGGTCCGGGATGGGGAGTGCGGCGCGGGGCAACTTGGCTGGGCTCGGGACGAGGGGGCTTCGGGGGAGGCGATGGGTTCGGCCCTGGAGGCGAAGGGCTCCACAGGGGCCTGTGGGAGATCCCGGAGGGGAGGGGGCTCTGTAGGGGCCTCTGAGCGCTGCTCTGGCGGGGAGGGGGCTCCGAAGGTGCTCCGGGCTCTGATCTGTGGAGGAGGAAGATCTGTGGGAGTTGTGAGCTCTGCCCTATAGGGGAGGGGGCTCTGTAGGGGCTCTGGGCTCTGCCGTTGAGGGGAAAGGTCCCTGTGGGGTCCAGGGGCACTAACGGGACTCGGAGGGCAGGGATGGCCCTTGGGTGAGACGAGCTGTGGGGACAGCAGAGCCACCAGCGCTGGAGCTGCCCCGTGTCCGCAGGTGACAGCGGAGCCCTGAGGATGCGGGGCCGGATCCCGGGAATCTGCGGAGCCCTGAGGATGAGGGGCTGGATCCCGGCCCTGCTCGGCCTGGCCCTGGCCTTGGCATCGCTGCTGCCCACGGCTGGAGCCCGCCGGAGCCAGGACCTGCACTGCGGAGGTGCAGGGGGACACAGGGGACAAGGAGGGGACAGTGTGGGACAAGGGGGACCAGATGGGATGGGACAGGATGGCGGGAACAGGGTGGGATAGGGAAGACAGGGTGTGGGGCAGAGGGGACAGGGCAGGACAGAGGGAACAGTGGGGACAGGGTAGGACAGGCTGGGAAAGGGGGGAAAAGGGAGGACAGGGACAATGGGGACAGGATAGGGTAGGAGAACAGGATGAAATGGGGAGATAGGGCTGAACAGGGGGACAGGGACAGAGGAGACAGCAACACAGGACAGGAGGACAGGCCAGGGTGGTGGCACAGGCCTTGGGATTGTCCACTGCGACCAGCTCACCCTGCTCGGGGACAGGCTGAGGGTCTCTAGGCCATGGGAGACTCCTCCCTGCACACCCTCCATCCCAGTCTGCCCCAGTCACCCCAGTGTGGCTCTGGGCAGCCACAGGAGTGCCCGTGCCACATCCACCACATCCCCCACGTCCCCCACAGCCTGCCGGGCGCTGGTGGACGAGCTGGAGTGGGAGATCGCCCAAGTCGATCCCAGGAAAACCATCCAGATGGGCTCGTTCCGCATCAACCCCGACGGCAGCCAGTCGGTGGTGGAGGTGAGGCCTCTCCCGGTGTCCCCGCCGCCCGGGCCGCTCCCGGGGCCGCCGCTGACCCCTCCCCGGGGCCGCAGGTGCCGTACGCGCGGTCGGAGGCGCACCTGACGGAGCTGCTGGAGCGGGTGTGCGAGAAGATGAAGGAGTACGGGGAGAAGGCGGACCCGGCCACGCACCGCAAGAGCTACGTCCGGGTCATCTCCCACGACGGGACCAAGATGGACCTTTCGGGCGTCAAGTTCGACGGGGATGTGACCTCCAGCCTGAAATTCGCGGTGTGTGAGGGGACAGGGTGGGGGGTGCGGGTGGGTCAGGGGCTCCTGGGGGCTGGCGGTGTCACCGTGTCCCGCTGCAGTGCGAGAGCATCGCCGAGGAGTACGAGGATGAGCTCATCGAGTTCCTCTCGCACGAGGCTGAGAACGTCAAGGATCGGCTCTGCAGCAAGAGGACGGGTGAGCTGGGGGGCTCGGGGGGCTCTGCTGCTGCTCCTGGGGTCGTGGCTGCTCTGTTGGGGATGGGATGGGCTGGGATGAGGCTCAGATATGAGAGATGAGATATGAGATACCAGCCCAGAGCAGGGGCTGTCCCTGGGGATCTTTGCTGCTGTCCCAGGGGGTTTCTCCTGCTCTTCCAGGGGTCTCTCCTGCTCTGTCAGTGCTGGGGTGGGAGGAGATACTGACCCAGAGCAGAGTCTGTCTCTGGGGATCTTTCCTGCAGTTCCAGGGACTCTGCTCCATTGGTGCTGGGATGGGATTTGCTGCCAGCCCAGAGCTGGGGCTGTCCCAGGGGGCCTCTCCTGCTGTTCCAGGGGCCGCGGCTGCCCTGACCATGCCCGGTGGCATTCGCTGCCAGCCCCGAGCAGGGGCTGTCCCAGGGGGTCTCTCCTGCTGTTCCCGGGGTCGTGGCTGCTCTGTCAATGCTAGGTGGGATTTGCTGCCAGCCCAGATCTGGGGCTGTCCCAGAGGGTCTCTCCTGCTGTTCCAGGGGTCGTGCGTGCTCTGTCAATGCTAGGTGGGATTTGCTGCCAGCCCAGAGCAGGACCTGTCCCAGGGGGTCTCTCCTGCTCTTCCAGAGTCTGAATCTGCTCCTTTGGTGCCAGGAGGGGAGGAGATGGCAGCCCAGAGCAGGGGTTGTCCCAGGGCATCTCTCCTGCTGTTTAGGGGTTGTGACTGCTCTGTTTATGCTGGGATGGGATTTTCTGCCAGCCCAAAGCAGGGAGGAGCTGCAAATTCTTCCCCAAATCCCAGCACCCCATCGCAGCCCAGTGCCCGGACTCTGCTGGCACTGGGGCTTTTTTGGGATGCTGGGGCTGAGCCAGGGCAGCTGCTGGGCTGACTCTGTGACCTCTCCTGGCGCATCCAATGGCCCTGTCCCCATTCTGGGGCTATTTCCAGCTCACAAACACCCAGGTCAGGGCATGACGTGACCTCTGGGCCACTTCAATCCTGGACGGGGCCCTGGACGGGGCCAGGGCAGGTCCCTTAGTACCTGGCACTGCCATCAGGACAATGCTCTGCCCCAGGGCATCCTGAGGGTCTCGAGAGCTGCTCCTGGGGCTCCTCCTGCGTCCGGCAGCGCGGGGGGCCGGAGCAGGGACAGGCCAGGCTGTGACTGTGTCCAAACAGCCACATTTGTCATTAAGCAGAGGACAAAGCCAGGGAAATGCCGCTGGCCCTGGCTCAGGTCACAGCAGGGAGCAGTCCTGGCGTGGGGACAGGGCAGCACAGACAGTCCCACGGGCTCTGAGGTGTCCCGAGGGTCCCAGAGGGCTCTCATAGCCAGGGGGTCTCGTGGGAGTCTGGTACATCCTGAGGGTCCCGTGGGGCTCTGACATCTCCTGGGGGTCCCATAGGGCTGTGACGTGTCCCGAGGGTCCCACAGGGCTCTGATGTGACCCAAGGGTCCCACTGTGGGTCTTGGGGGTCTCATGGGGGTCTGGTGCATCCTGAGAGTCCCAACGAGGACCTGGAAGGTCCTGGAAGGTCCTTCTGGCCGTGGAAGGTCCCACAGCTCTGTCATATCCTGGGAGTCCCATGGGGCTCCAGCACATCCCAAACAATCCCATGGGGCTCCACCACACCCTGAGGGTCCCCCAGGGCTCCACCACACCCTGATTGTCCCCGTTGTCCCTGCAGACCTGTGTGACCACGCGCTCCACATCCCTCACGACGAGCTGTGACTGCCTCCGGAGCGGGGACCGGGACAGCGCCGGGACCCACCGGGATGTCCCCAGGACCCACCGGGATGTCCCCAGGACCCACCGGGATGTCCCCAGGACCCACCAGGATATCCACAGGGCAGACGGATCTGCCGGGACCTCCACAGCTCCAGAGCTGCTGCCTGGCCCCGTGCAGAGCTCCCGTCCTATTTATTCCCCGTCTGGGGCCATCGGGACGGCCACGGGGCCGGGGCCACGTCCTCGCTCCTGCCAGGACATTTCAGGGACATTCCTGCCCCACTGTGGGGGATGCAGGGGGGACACCGGGGCTCAGCCCCCCTGGGGTGGGGGGTTTGGGGACCCCCCTCCCTGCTGCAGGCAATAAAGGGGCCGTGCGCCCACCTGAGGGCAGCTCTGGTGCGCTGTGTGTGTGGGGTGGGGGACAGCAGTGTCCCCACGTGTCCCCAGTGGCTCGAGCTCTCTCGAGGGCAGTGTTCACCCCTCGTGGCTCAGCTGTGGGGCAGGGACAGCGGGCAGCCCATGGCTCTGTGTCACTCTGTGTCACCTCAAGTCACCCAGCCCTGCCGCTGCGGGGGCACCATAGGGGTCCGGCCCCTCGGCTGTGGCCAGTCACCTCATGTCACCCTGTGTCACCTCATGTCACCCCACCGTGGGGGTCCTGGCTCTGGGCTGCCGCCCTGTGTCACCCCACCCCGCACTGAGGGGGCTCTGTGAGGGTTCTGGCCTCTCTGCCATGGCCTGTGTCACCTCATGTCACCTGGCCAGGGTGCAGGAGCCGCAGGAGGGCTCTGCCCCTCCGCTGGCACCCATCACCCTGTGTCACCCCGCTGTGTCACCCCTTGCACCGGGGCCAGCAGGACAATGCCCTGGGCTCAGCGGGACGGTGACACGCCACTCCCTGACGTCACCACTGAGCCAGGGTCATGCCACAGCCTATCACCTCAAGCCACCGTGGCCACGTGCAGGGTGACGTCACGGGCTCCGGTGAGCTCATACCGCCCGGCCGAGTGCCTGGTGACGTCACGGGGCTGCCCCCCGCCCCCGCAGCCGAACCCCACCGAAACACCGGCGCGGCCGCGGGGATGACATCGGGTCATGACGTCACGCACTGCGGCCGGTGACGTCACGAGACAGGGCGGGCATCCCCCTCACTCCACCCCTGCTCCTGATCAGGCGAATGCGGCGGCCACCTATAGCTCGCGCCCCCCGCCACTTCATTAGCGTAGCCCCGCCCCACGGCGCGCCACTTGGCTAATAGCGAACGGCTCTGCCCTGAGAGGGGGCGGGGTTATGCTAATTAGCAGCGCCGCGCTCCGTCCCGCCCTCACGTTGAGGACCCCCGGCCGCCGCCGCTCCGGCCCCGCTCCCGCCCCGGTCCCGGCCCCGCTCCCGGCCCCGTTCAGTTCCGGCCCCGTTCAGTCCCGGCCTGTCCCGTCCCGGTGCCGCCATGACGCTCCTCGCCGCCGGCAGCCGGGCGGCCGCGCGCCTCCGCGGGCCCAAGGTGAGCGCGCCCGGCCCGGCCGCGCCGCGCCTTAAAGGGGCGACGCCGCGGGGGGAAGGGAGAGCGGGGGGGTCCGGTTCTTAAAGGGGCGACGCGGGGGGCGCTGCCTTAAAGGGGCCGCGCGGTGGCGGCGGAGCGTGGGGGATGGGACCGAGGTGATGGGGATCGCGACCGGGATCGCGACCGGGATCGGGACCGCGGTGGGCGCGGGGCCGCAGCGGCAGCACGTGGTGGGAACCGGAGCCGGGCGCTCCCGCCGCAGCCTTCTCAGAGCCGGGGGCACCGGGGGGCTCCGGGCCCGGTACGCGCTCGGGGGGCTCCGCCGCTGCCTCAGCCCCGTGTTGGGGGCCCCCGCCCCCGAGCAGCCCCCGCTGCGGGCTCCGGTCCCGCAGCCCCCCCGCCGTTGTGCAGCGCCGGGCTTGGGGGGTCCCGGGAGCCCCGCACCGACCGCGGAGCCCGCGCCCGGCGGCACCGGCAGTGGGGCGTGGAGGCGGGGATCCCCCCTTCCGCCACCGCCGCCGCCCTTCTCCGGCGTCCCGGTGCCGTAGAGGACAACGGGGTCACAGCGAGGGGACCCCCGTGCGGGCCGAGCGCCGGTACCGGGCCGGAGCGCCCCCGGCCCCTCCGGTCTGTTTGCCTTGGCCGCGGCCCCGGCGTTTCGTAACGGGCGTTGCGGTGTCTTTATCGACCGGGCGATATTTTGGGATATTCGTGCTGCCCCACTTGGCCCTGCTCACCCCTCAAACCGGGCGGACCGGTGCTGCCGTCCCCGGGTTGAGCCGTGATCCCGACCCTCCTGCTGCTGCTGCTCCCTTCGGCCTGAGCCCGCATCCTGGAGCCGCGGAGCCCCCGCACCCCGAGCACCGCGGAGCCCCCGGAGGGTCCCGGTGTGTCCCCGCACTCCCCCCAGCCGGTGCCCGGTGTCACCGCCGACACGTGTGACCTTGAGCCAGCGGCACCTCGGTGACAGCCGGGACGAGCCGTGGCGACCCCCAAAAGGGGGTGACACTGGGGGCGACACGGAAGGGGGGGTGACGGGGCCCCCGCGGCGGCGACAGCGGCCGCCTTGACCTTGGGCTTCCTGCTGCCGCCTCCATTGTTCCGCCAGCATTTTCCCTTCCCGGAGCCGCCTGTTGCGGGGGGACACGGCCTCGCCACCCGCCACGGCCACACCCGGCCTACCGGGGACCCCCAGGCCGGGCCGGGGGCTGGCGGGGGGCTGGGGGACACGCGGGGGGGTTCCGTGCAGCGCGGCCCCCCCGCGTCCTCCCGGCAGCCAGTGGAAAAACCGAGTCATGTTCTGGCTCCGCCGCAGGCGCTGCCGCAGCTGCCGGCCCCGGGGAATCAACGGGTGTCCCTGTGTGTGGCAGCCCCGGTGTCCCCCGGTGTCCCCCAGCCCCCGTTGCCCAGCGGCGCGGGCGAGCGCGGTGTCCCCGTCCCTGCGCGCTGCCAGGCCCGGGGCGTTCCCGGGGTGTCCCCGCCGGCCGGAGTCCCCGCGGTTCCCGGTTCCCACGCGTGGGCGAGGAACAAAGTTTGGATTCCCCGGCTCAGGAAAACCGCGGCCGTGCCTGGCCGGGCTCGGCTCCAGGAAGGAGAGGGCGGCCGCATTCCCCGTGCCAGGTCGGGTCCGGCGGCGAGGGCAGCGCGGGGCTGCCCCGGCTGATCCCGGCTCGGAGCCGCGCCCGCGTGGGCGAGGCAAGCGGCTCCGGCCGCTGCCGGCCACGGCGTCCTTGGGAACGGGGGTCTCGGCTCCTGCCACGGCGCTGGGGGGCTCGTCTGGCCGCACCCCCCAAAAGGAGGCTCTGCCCTGGTGACAGGGGGTCTCTGTGTCCGTTGTCCCACAGAATGCACCGTGTGTCCTCTTTGCTGCTCGCCACGCCAGCGCCAGCACGGTAAGGGGGGTCCTCTCCTGTGACCTCTGTCCTGTCACCTGTGACCTCTGTCCTGACACCTCTTCCCTGTGTGGCTGCCTGTCCCAAAACCCCCTCTCCAAGGGGAGGTCCCTCATTTGTCATCCCCTTTCCTGTCCCCATATGTCTTGTCACCCCCTCTCCCTCTTCTGTCACCCCATCCTGTCACTCTTCTCCAATGAGTGTTCCCTTTCCTGTCACCCCCTTTCCTGTCACCCCCTTTCCTGTCACCTTTTTCCCGTGAGCCCCTCTCCTGTCACCCTTCTTCAAGGGGGGGACCCTCTCCCATCACCCCCTCTCCTGTCTCCCCCTTTCCTGTCCCCTCTCTCCCCCGGGCCCCCCCCCCCCCTCCCGCCACCACCTCTTCTCCCCTCTCCTGCCCCCCCCTCTCCCCCCTCTTCACGCGGCGGGCCCTCTCCCACCCCCCCCCCTCCCCCCTCTCCCGCCCCCCCCTCCCCCCCCCCCCCCTCCCCCGCGCCTCCCCCCCCCCCCCCTCCCCCGCCCCCCCCTCTCCTGTCCCCTCTCCCCGAGGGGAGCCATCTGTTATTGTCCCTTCTCCTGTCACCCCCTCTCGTCTCCTTCTCTCTTTTGTCACCCCCGTTCCCATCACTGCTCTCCAAGGGGAGTCCCCTCTCCTCCTTCCCTCTCTCCTGTCGCTCCCTCTCCTGCCTCCCCTCTCCCATCACCCCTCTCCAAGGGGAGCCCCCTCTGCTGTCACCCTCTTGATTGTTACCCCCCTTCTCACGTCACCAGAACCTCAAAGACGTCCTGGCCACCATGATCCCCAAGGAGCAGGCGAAGATCAAGAGCTTCCGGCAGCAGCACGGCAACACGGCCATCGGGCAGATCACGGTGGACATGGTGAGTGTGCGGCCACGGTGCCCCACCACCGGCCCTCACTGTGGGGCCACTGCCCCTCACTGCGGGGCCACCGCGCCTAGCCACCGGCCCTCACTGTGGGGCCACTGCCCCCCACCGCGGGGCCACCGCGCCTAGCCACCGGCCCTCACTGTGGGGCCACCGTGCCCGGCCACCGGCCCTCACTGTGGGGCCGCTGCCCCTCACTGCAGGGCCACCGCGTGGGGCCACCGGCCCTCACCGCGGGGCCACCGTGCCCGGCCACCGGCCCTCACTGTGGGGCCACTGCCCCTCACCGCGGGGCCACCGCGCCTGGCCACCGGCCCTCACTGTGGGGCCACCGTGCCCGGCCACCGGCCCTCACTGTGGGGCCGCTGCCCCTCACTGCAGGGCCACCGCGTGGGGCCACCGGCCCTCACCGCGGGGCCACCGTGCCCGGCCACCGGCCCTCACTGTGGGGCCACTGCCCCTCACCGCGGGGCCACCGCGCCTGGCCACTGGCCCTCACTGTGGGGCCACCGTGCCCGGCCACCAGCCCTCACTGTGGGGCCACTGCGCCTGGCCACCGGCCCTTACCGCGGGGCCACCACCCCTCACCGTGGGGCCACCGCACCCCGCCACGTGGCCCTCACTGTGGGGCCACTGCCCCTCACCGCGGGGCCACCGCGCCTGGCCACCGGCCCTCACCTTGGGGCCACCACGCCCGGCCACCGGCCCTCACTGTGGGGCCACCGCCCCTCACCGTGGGGCCACTGCACCTGGCCTCTGGCCCTCACCGCGGCCTCGCGGCCCCTTGCAGGTGTACGGCGGCATGAGGGGCATGAAAGGGCTGATCTACGAGACCTCCGNAGGCCACTGCGTCCGGCCACCGCCCCTCACTGCGGGGCCACCACCCCTCACCGTGGGGCCACCACACCCCGCCACTGCCCCTCACCATGGGGCCACCATGCCTGGCCACCGACCCTCACCGCGGGGCCACCGTGCCCTGCCAGTGGCCCTCACCGCAGCCTCCCGGCCCCTTGCAGGTGTACGGCGGCATGAGGGGCATGAAAGGGCTGATCTACGAGACCTCCGTGCTGGATCCTGACGAGGTAGGGCCCTGTCCCACCGTGTCCCACCCTGTCCCACCCTGTCCCTCCCGTCCCCCCCGGCCCCGCTGACGCTCCCGGCTCCGCAGGGCATCCGCTTCCGTGGGTACAGCATTCCCGAGTGCCAGAAAAAGCTGCCCAAAGCTGCAGGGGGAGAGGAGCCACTGCCCGAGGGGCTCTTCTGGCTGCTGGTGACCGGAGAAATCCCAACGCAGGAGCAGGTACCGCCGGGACGGGGCTGGCAAACGGCTCCGGGAGGCTCTGCCGGCCCCCGGCCCCGCAGCTCAGCCCCGCCGTGTCCCCGTAGGTGACCTGGCTGTCCCGGGAGTGGGCCAAGCGCGCGGCTCTGCCCTCCCACGTGGTGACCATGCTGGACAACTTCCCCAACAACCTGCACCCCATGTCCCAGCTGAGCGCCGCCGTCACCGCCCTCAACAGCGAGAGCAAGTTCGCCCGCGCCTACGCCGAGGGCATCCACCGCGCCAAGTACTGGGAGGTACGGGGGGGGAGCCGGTGCCCCGGGGCTGGATTTGGGGTGCAGGGGGTCGGGGGAGCGCGGTCTGACCCCGCTGGCCCCAGTTTGTGTACGAGGACGCCATGGACCTGATCGCCAAGCTGCCGTGCGTGGCCGCCAAGATCTACCGCAACCTGTACCGCGAGGGCAGCGGCATCGGGGCCATCGACCCCAACCTCGACTGGTCCCACAACTTCACCAACATGCTGGGCTACACCGACCCCCAGTTCATCGAGCTGATGCGGCTCTACCTCACCATCCACAGGTGGGGAGCTGGGAGCCGCAGCTGGAGCGGCTGGGGGACGTGGAGGAGGCGGGGGTTTGGCCCCGCTCCCAAGCCCCGGAGTTGCCCGGGCTGCTCCGGGAGTGTCACCGGGAGCAGGCGGGGCTGGGGCGGGGCTGAAGCGGGCTGGCAACATTGTACTCGCCTCCTTGGAAACGCGGTGGAAGGCGTTAGGTGGGGCTGGGAGAGTTCTGATGGCCGCCTCGCCCCGGCAGTGACCACGAGGGAGGGAACGTGAGCGCCCACACGAGCCACCTGGTGGGCAGCGCCCTGTCTGACCCCTACCTCGCCTTCGCCGCCGCCATGAACGGGCTGGCCGGGCCCCTGCACGGCCTCGCCAACCAGGTGGGCTCCTCTCCCTGGGCAGTGTGTCCCTCTCCCTGTCGGTGTGTCCCTCTCGCTGTCTGTGTGTCCCTCTCCCTGTCCCTCTCGCTGTCAGTCTGTCCCTCCTGCCTATGTGTCCCTCTCCCTGTCCACGTGTCTCTCTCCCTGTCTGTCCCTCCTGTTCACGTATTCCTCTGCATGTCCCTTTGCCTGGTGGTTTGTCCCTCTCCCCATCTGTGTCTCTCTGTCCCTCTCCTCATCCACATGTCGCTCTTTCCCTCCCCCATCCATGTGTCCCTCCCCCATCTCTGTCCCTCTCCCCATCCATCTGTCCCTCCCCGATCTGTGACTCCCTGTCCCTCTGTCCCTCCCTGATCCATGTCTGTCTGTCCCTCCTTGATCCGTGTCCCTCTGTCCCTCCTTGATCCGTGTCCCTCTATTCCTCTGTCCCCCTGTTCCTCCCCAATATGTGTCCCTCTGTCCCTCCCTGATCCGTGTCCTTGTCCCCCTGTTCCTCTGTCCCTCCCCAATCTGTGTCCCCCTGTCCCTCTGTCCCTCCCCAATCCATGTCCCTCTGTCCTTCTGTCCCTCCCCAATCTGTGTCCCTCTATTCCTCTGTCCCCCTGTCCCTCCCCGATCTGTGTCCCTCTGTCCCTCCCTGATCCATGTCCCTCTGTCCCTCTGTCCTTCCCCGATCTGTGTCCCTCTGTCCCTCCCCGATCCGTGTCCCTCTGTCCC
>WAAE01008613.1:0-14144 GCA_013400495.1 Nicator chloris
AAAAGTCTGTTTTAGTCCGGATATTTTATTACATTTGCTAATTCAAGCCATAGATTTCTGTCAGAAATAACAATTTCTAATTAAGCTTTGAAAATGATTTCTGCAGAAGCTGCATTTATCTCATGTAATGCTATGGGTATTTATTTTATAGTTCTGGGGTTCCTCTGAGCTATCAATTTATATAAATGAGTTACACTTTTTTTCCAATTGATCATTGCTAATTGCTATTCCTGTATGAAATAATGTTTTTGCAACAATATTATTTCAATGTTTAGTGCATCTTAAAATATTTTTTCTATGAAAATATGCAGCTGAAAGCAAAACAAGAAAAAGCGATGTATAATCTATTTTCTCATCTTTATTTTTAAACTTTTTCTTTTAAATACCTATAAAATATGGTAGCCATCAAAGAATCTGACACAATATTTTTTTTTTCTTTCAAAAGCAGGAATACAAAAATAAAAATTGGAAAAAATCTGTCACTTACTTGACTTACTACTTGATCCTCAGAGACCTTTCCAATCCCAGACTAATAAATTTGAAGCTTCTCTTTTTGTAGCCAATAACTGAATAACATTTTTTTTTAGTATAATTAAAGTGGGTCTTTTGCTATTTAAGGTTTGTCATTTAATGATAGCATAAGAAAAATGAAAAATTTTTCTAAGAAAATTTTGGGCAAAATTTTGAAACTTCCCCTTTGCAAAGAATTCAGACATTTTGGCATGATTTACTGATTTAAAAACAGTTTTTAAGAAGCAGAGCTAAAAACGTTCCAGTTACTTCAAATCACTGACAATGTTTTTACAGCTCCTTCTTTACATGAGGAGGTTGCTGATTCCAAGAACAGGCTCATTCCATGTGTTTACTAGAACACCATGGGAAAAATGCCCTGCACCCTTTTTTCTCAACATCACACTCCAGATGAGCTAATGGTACAAAAATCTTTAGAGATCTTCCCAATTTGCTCATGAGTTTTCTCCGTTAAACAGTGAGAAAGGTAGTAATTTCTTTCTATTTCTCCAAGAAAAATCAAGTCTAGGTGATGGTTAAGACTGTAAAATAAATATGGCAAACATACATATAGAGTGATAACTGCCTTCCTGAAATGAGCCTATATGTTTTTTGAAATGTGACAAACAAAAATCCTATTTGACACATACGATAAAAACATATGATATAAAGATAAATTTTCTTGCCTGCAGTATGAAATGTATATCAAAATACAGCACATTTCAATAAATTGCAACATATCTGTACACATTCTTCTTTCAGTATGTGATGAAATGCTACATTTTTTCAATTGGTTCAATTTTCTTTAGGTTGCTACCAATAAATTTATTAAATAAGCATCTACGCTGTAAATAAAATAGTGCTACTATATTGTGTGGTTGTGTGATGGAAAACAATTTGTTTTACTTCCATTTCTCCACCCCCAGATCAGTATGCAATACAATATTTAGGCTGTCAGTACAAAATTGTTGATGTACATCTTAGACAGTTTTCAGTGTAATCTTAGATCTAGGACATACATTTTTTTAGTCTTTATGCGGGTTTAGGATAACAGAATTAAACGTATTAGTTAAATATGAACAACATTTAAACATGACCTCTCTTTCTGAAACTGTAAACAAAGCTCAGCTTGTTTCAACATTAAACTAAACAATAACAGCATGTTGTATTTACCATGCAAGGGCATCTTTATTGTTTATACAACATCTATAATAATGAGATTAATTCTGACTAGAGTCTCTAAATGCTCCTCAATAGAAAAAAAAAGAATAATGAGTATATTAATTTTCTCTTTAGTAATCCATGAACCCAGTAATGCAACCAGAACAGCTGGCATTTTTACTTCACATATCAGCGAAAACTGAATAAGCAGAGTGTTACAATGAGATCTCTTGATATTAAAACATCATTTAAATTATGGCAGTTACTGTTATGAGTATGCTGTAAAATAAAACATTTCAAAAGTAAATTATGAACCAAACAATGCTCTGTAAGATAACAGAGTAAAGCAATTTATGTGATACATTGATCAGGTAGCAGTTGTTTTACTCTGAGGCTAGGAATCATTCTGCCATAAAGGGCACCTTAGGCAGCATTGAAGACTACAGAGCTTTTCTCATCCCTTTTTCCTTTTCTATATGCTCAGGTTGCCTCCAGAAGACCAGGGAAGTTGTCCTCGCTTTTACTGCTGGGATTTGAATAGCAAATATGACTTTACCACTCTGCTGCAGTAACTAGGGAACACTGGGCTTGGTATATCATCATACAGTCTTTAGCATAATTAAAAGGGCTCTCCCCTTTTTTTCATCCTAGAATGCAGACATTGCTTTGTGCACTACAGTAAAAGATCATCTTTTTCCCAGTCATCTATATATTTTATATTCCTGTTTTACATTGTCTTCTATAATATAGAAAATCTAAGTGCTACTTTTCCTGAGTTGCTGAATGTTTGATCAAACATGATCAAATCATAGGGAGTTTTAATATCACACTTCTCTCTGTATTTTTATCTGATTTCACATTGGGCTTTTTTGAGAAGCCCCATTTGTAACCCTATTCCTCACACTTTCAGTAAGGGATTTTTTGCATCCAGAATCTTTTCTCCTCTATGTTTAAGGCCTGGGAGGTAACTGCCCTCAGACAGAAAACAAATGGTTTCATGTCAGCCTGCCTATTTTTCCTTCATCTTCCCAACTCATCATCAAACTCCAAGTGATGCCCAAATGGAGCATAATGTTAGAGCAACTTAAATATTTCAAGTGGAGCAAACGAGATAGCCTTAGATACTAAATCAATACTATTTTGTCCATAGTCAGTCCTCTCCACTCTTCCCCAAAGCAGCCACATGACTCATAAGGCTCCCTCTTCAGCTTAGGCTGGAGATACCTGTAAGATTCAAAATTTTGCAACTACACATAAACACAGACATAAATTTAAAAGTGTTGTAAGGGGAAAAATAAGTATCTTGACAAGCAATATTTTGTTCCAATGTCCCCAGCAACATTTAACTGTATAGTGCCCTCAGCAGCTATGTTAAAGCATCCTCATTCTTCATCTAATCATGAATTCCATTGAAGGTCATGAATTAACCATCTGTCAGGGTGACTGGGAGGCTGTTTGGGGTGAGGGGGGCCAGGAAGAACAAATGGGCAGGCTGCTATTTTCTTGAGCTGACACAGTGTAATTCACAGAAATCTCAAGCAGAAAGTGAATGCATCTGTGACTAGGTTTAGGACTTCAGTGACATGGCAAAAGGGGTTTTAAAACTATTAGAAAGATTAGACTACGTTTGCCATCTTTCATTGCTCTCCTTTTGCTTTAATCCTGCATGTCAGTTTGTTGCTGCATATACCAACTTCTTGCTGGTGATAGAAGAATGATGACTGGGTGCATTAGAAGAATGATGGCTGAGTAGATAAGATCAAAGATCCAACTACCAGATAAGAAAGTTAGCATCTTACTAGACCTCATACAAGATAAATCATGAATATTTTTTTCTCTCTTAGGAACCCCAAGTACTCTTCCTAATTGATTTTTTTCTCTATATGATGGAAATATTTTTTGTTTCTATATAAAATATTTCAGAGAGTATGTCTATCACATTATTCTTCCTGAAACATGACTACAGGAAGTTAAATAGGAATTTTCTTTGCCTTAAATCATAAAAACTCTGTAGTAACAGATAAGTACCAATTTTTTAAAAAAAACCCCTTGAATCTATAGGAACCATGAAAACTTTGGACTACCTGATGTCTCTTTTTAAGGATAATCTGTACTTCTGAATATAATCCTGGCCTGTAACTTTTCTTCCTACCCAGGAGCAGAGGTGGATACTAGGTCTGGGTGGAAGTGATGCAGTGCATATCCTGGGCCACAGCGTTACACCAAAGAAAATATGGAACAACAATATTTGTTTACACTAGACACATCTAATTATTCATCATTGAGAAAGGATTCTGGGGATTGTGACTGTACCCACTCTCCAGCAATTTTGCAGTTTTGGGCTGATTAAGTAACAGCATGTAAATAGCTTTACAATCCAGAGCTGGTCGGGATGTTAGAGTCTTACTTAATTTTTTGTTAGAAATGAATTTGGAACATAAGAAAGTGTTCCTTTTTCCTTTCAACTTGACTGGGAGCTTTGGCTATATAAAAAGCATTAATATTTTAAGTGTGCCTCACAATATGTCTTTATTCTTCAGTATCACACTCTCTGTAAAATTTCAGAAGATTTAGAACATGCACAAAAGCCCTACTGCATATTACACTGACCAGCACTGTCTCCCAGCCTTATGCTTCCTCTGTGTATATGCCCCTACCTTGTCTATCCTATGGAGCGTGCTTCTGTTCTGAGTTTAAAGAACAACACCCCCAACACAACACGTCCCAGTGTCCTATGCCAGAACACATAAAAATCAATATGTAAATTATGATGGGGTCCATTACTTTCTCACAAGCACTGGGAATTAAAGCCTGGATGACCTGGCATTGGTAAAACATTTATCGCTTACTGGTGGCAGAATAGAATTTCATTATTGTTCTATTTCAATACCAGAACAGGGATGAAAAACAAATAAAATGTAGATAAGAGACAATCTGAAGAAACACCACTAAGAGCGTAATTATAAAATACAAATATTAATTCAAAAATACATTCTATACTGGGAAATTAACTCATACCCATAAACCTCAATTCTGCTAAATTCTTCTTAATTGTGCATCTAGTCTCACTTTTAAAAGCCTCAGATTATATGTAAAAATGAAAGATAATACATGTAAGCAAAGCTTGTCAGAATTGGAAGTACTAGCTAATATAGCCCTAATATAGCCCTATTAATCTGCACCAACAACAGTTTAAGAAGGATTCTTCTTAATTGGCTTCCCTGGCCCTTATCTGAAATCCAGTATGTATTTTCCATGTCCAGAGTAAAATCATGCAATGAAGAAGCCACAGCAAAGTCCCGTTAGGCTCTTCTGGTTTTTGAAGAACAGATTTTTAGCACAGAAATTTTGTTCAGATTCCTGAATGGCATCTATTCCCTGGTCTCACCCAAGGCAGAAGCTGACTACTAATGCTCTGTGAGCCTTGCTTCACGATCATTAATTTGACACAGCACTCCTCTGAGTTCTATTCTAGTTCAAAACTTTTACTAGGTAAGTTTGTGCTCAGTGTACTGAGGATCATAGTTAACTTTAGATTATTTGTATCATATCCAGTGAGAAACATTAATAACATTAGTATGGTTCACTCACGATTTTCTTTTTTTCAGAAACGCTTCATTTTGAAGAGGTTTAATAAAAATTAGGCTGACACATTTATACAAGCAGTATTGAATGTCACAGCATCCCTGATTAAACATTTAGGGTGGCATGTCAAATTCTTGGCAAAGTCTAGAATCACTCCAATTTTCCAGAAGGGATTGGCATATACATAATGTCACCATTTATCACAGATCTGCTGAGCTGCATTTTTAATGAAAAAGAAATCTTTTACCCTAGTTATTCTACACTATGTATATTTACATTGTATTTAAATATGGACTAAATTTTAAGGTGAACCATAAATTGTGAAAAAATGTAAGTCTTAGAGTCCTACTTAGCCTTAAATTTAATGTGCTAATCCTATAAGAATCAAGAACTCAAAAACATAAAGACAGCTTATCATTTATAGATCCAAGAACTAAGGATCGAGGATCTTTCATACATATTTCTTTACAACTATACTAGGGAAAATAGTGACAACCAGAGTAGAGATAGCATCATTTCTTTCATTCAACCCTTGACATCACAAATAACCTTCCAAAATTTTTCTCTCATAGATTCATGTTTTAAAATGAAAAATAAAAATCAGAAATTTGTTTTAAAAAAATAGACAAGCAAAAGTAAAAACATTCAAAACATTTTAAAGCAAGATCCTCATAATTTTTAGTCACAGAGTCAGTGAACTTACATTGACCATAAAAATAAGTAGCTTGCAGAGAAATATTCATCACTGAATCAAATTCTTTGGTTCAAACATGTATCCAGACAATTCAGGCAATTGCCATTATTTATTGTCTTTATCCAGAGAAATAGGTCTTTTTATGGAGGCCAATGATTTTGTCTTACTCATTTGGATATGTGACCAAAGAACAAAAACGATTCAATCTTCCTTTAAGGCAGAGAGAATAAGGGTATCTATGGACAGTGTGGGCTCTAAAATACTCTACTTAAAGATACAGTGTAAAGTGAAAGCATCTATACTAGCAACTTTCAATAACATATGGCCAATCTTTCTCACCAATGGCATGAATTCCTCATTACCTCTTCTCTGAATAATATTTAAAATGTCACTATGAAAAATTGCATACAACATAATCTTTCAACAGCATTGAATGGCTTCTATTTCTTACTTGGACCTGATGGTGGTATTTCATACTGGTCATACTCTGGCTTCAAAACAAAGTGTCTGCTTTACTCAAGATTACACCATCAATTATTAAAATTTATTAATTTATGGAGTGCTTTGGAAGGCATTAGTAGGGTATACAGGGATACACTCCTGCATGCATTTTAATGATTCTGGTGTGCTCTTGTCTTTGAAGTTGTGTTTCTTTGAACTGCTTGTTCACCATTCAACTGCATATAAATGTAAAACAGGGTAAAAGGAACATCAAAATGCATCTATCATTTTTAAATTGAATGGAGCATCAGAAATGCACTTGAGATTATCACAAGTTCAGTGGAATATATCTAGATGGCAGAATGCAACCATTGTACAGAGTAGCTGATCTGTAGAGGAAAGCCCACTTTTAGACTACAGGATCTAAGTTTCCAGTTTATACATGAAAATTCCCAGAGGAGATACCATCTCCTTTTTGTCCACCACCTTTGCTCCTTTCCTCCATTCAGAGCATGTTGTTTCTATCACCTATAAATGCATGGTGCCAAAGACCCCAGTAAGATGTATTTTTCCTATGCTAACCATTTCAAAGAAAGGACTTTTGATTATCACGAAAGATTGAAAATAAAAATGATAGTAGAAAAAAAAATTTCCAGTTATTTCAAATGTCCTGTTCTGATTTAAATACTTTGGCAGCTATGGAAATATCTGTAGACACTTTGGACAAAAATCTTAGAAATAGAATCTCAACTGAGATAAAAAATTTCATTCTAAAGGAGTTTCTAGCATTTGCTGAAGCAGTTTGTTTAACGGACCTTGAAATTTGACTGTTTTTTTGAATAATGACAAGGCTATAGCAAGCAGAATTTGTTCTATACAAAAGGAAAAAAGTCACATTTATTTCCACCTAGAACTACATTAATGCTGTTTTTTAGAGGACTCACCTGTCCTTGTGGTTGCTATTTCAGTGTCTGAGAACCTGGAGGTTTTGAGTTTCAGGACAGGAGTCAGTCAGATTTATGCTTAAAGTTGTCTATTAAACAGGAAAGGGAAATAAGGACAAACAACAGTGGAAAACAACACATAAGATTTTTCTGAATGAGATGGTCGAAGAGCTGAAGTGGTAATACTGATTTTATCCTTTCTACCAGTCTTCCAGAGGTATTCCTATTGGAAAGTGAGCTGGGTAGCCCTACTTGCTTAATTTCTGTCCTAAGAACAATTTGACATCCAAGGGGGGAAAAAAGAGTACAAAGGAGAAAACAGGGAACCACCCTAGTACAAATCCACCATATTCATAGCCTGGGGGTCTGCACTGTATATACCAAGCAGAGAGCATTAATCTGTGCATTCCCTTGAGCTGTTGGAGTGTCTCTTAGGCAATGCAGCCCAGGTGTTCCATGTTCACTGTTGGTCTCTAAAGTCTAGGTTGGTGTCCTATCTTGTCCCAGAGTCTCGCCACTGACTACATTATTCCTGTGCTTTCTAAAAGTCAGATTTTGTGGAACATGAAAGAGAATACTGATTTTCTGGGAAGGAGTAATTGTTGATTCGTTCTCTCGATGGTTAGATGATATATCTCAGGAGACGGGGGTTGCTCATGGAACACGTGCTTTATTCTCAGGGGTCGTGGGTGCCAGCGTTTGCCATCAGCTGCCAGGGTTTGCCATCAGCTGCCAGGGTTTGCCATCAGCTGCCAGGCCAGCTGCTGGTGTGGTTCCAAGAGAGCGAATTTCCTGNCCCATATCAAAAGTGACCGTCATTTCTACTTCACTCACTGGCCCAATGTTCTCCGAACCTACTGCTAAACAATCATATCTATAAGGTTTCCCTGTATCACCTTCCCCAACAAGTAATCCCATTGAAAGCAGTGGAATAAAGTTAATAAAAAATTCTGCTTAACTATGAAGCATAGCCACACAAATGTTTCAATTGGAAATTTTAGTGTTTGCTTGCTCAACAATTGACTTTTATTACTGAATTTTCAAGGTTGAAACTAACAGAAATATTTAAAATTCCCCAAAAAAGTAAAATCTCAGATTTTGATACTCTCTGAAATCGTATTTATAGTTTGATATTCAATAGATGAACTTCTTTTCAAGCAAATTGATAACAGAACTTTTATTTCATAAACTGCCCTTTATCACCACTCTCCAAGAAACCTCCACTGTCAAAACTAAAAAGAATCCTATCAGCAATTTCATCCCAACTGCATTTTACCTCCATATAATTTTATTTTATAGTATATACAGAGATTATTTAGTGGAATATAGCAGAAAGGGAAATGATGGCTAATGAAGTTGTTCCATCACCTAAATATTTCTAATAATTTATGCATCAAAAGTAGAAAAAGTTTAACTATAGTGTTGTACAGCTGCTGCAAGACTATTTTATCCATCAGAAATGATATGCACAATGATGGCCTAGCGACATTAAATATTATAAATAAGAAAATAATTCATGGCAGAAACTTCATACATTTTCATTTTCTCTTTTAAGAAGATTGCAGTAGAAAAAAACAAAATCTGTGCTATGAAATAATTCACTTTTCAGCACTATTAATTCAGTTTACTCTGGCATGAACACTGATGCTTTGCAGAGCACACTATATCTAAGACCAATCATTTCAAGGGTGAATCTGGGAGGGATTTCATTTATTATATTTCTCCTGTTTCCTTTAATATCTCTTTTGGTAGAGAGGATCATTTAGGCTTTGTTTCAGATCAGGGCTTTTTACTCTTAGTCTTCATTAGTGATGAAAATCTGGAGACCTACTACATATTCATTTAATATAGAATAGAATTATTCATGGCTGAGACAGTAAAGTGATAAGAAAAAAAGAGAAAGCAAACCTCCCTACTAAAAAAGGACGTTAGTCATTTCTCTCTGTCATTTTTTTGGCAGCTGATGTTCTATGTTTTGTAAACCATTCCATCTAAAACAACTGAAGCTGTAAAACTAATGTAGCAGGTCAGGGAAAACAGCCAAAGCCAGGTCAGAGAATCTGAACCCATGTCACCAGTTCAGTCAGTCTTGTGTCACATCAGTTGCTCTTCATTTTTCCATGCTAATTTATCAATACCACAGCTTCTAAGCAATATTATCCTGTGCAGGCTTTCAGAGGGCATTGCTGCAGATATATAACAACTGGAAGTTTTGGTTACAAAAGGACTAAGGAATTTTCTCAAAGGAATTTTTTAGAGAGAGTTTTTAGTAAGAGGATATAATAGAACTACTATTCATGTCACAGGAAGAAAAAAGAGTAGCAATGGAAAACAAACCAGTAAAGCAAAGCAAGGGAGATAAAGGACAGGAGACAGTTATTAGTTTAAATATGTGAGGCAAGACCCATTGTTAAAAACATGGAAAAGGGTTTGAATTTGATTCTGCAAGAGATGAAGGCAAAATCCCCAGAGCTGAGCAGAGAGAGAGAAGTGTAGAAGATGATGTATCAAGTATTCACATTTTAGATACAAAGAAAGAAGGGACAAATTGCCCACAAGGACATGAACAGAGAGGAGGAGAGGGTGGATTTTGTTAATAAAATGGTAAGAAGGCTTACTGATCTAAAAAAAAGAGCCAAGAATGGCACAGAGTGGATTACTCAGAGGAAAGAAAACAGTGAAGCTCAAGTATAAAAAATATTATTCATTGATCTATTCCTACTGTACATCTTTAGTCATCTTTCAACCACAACACCAGAACGGCAGCTGTGCTACTTTCAAATGCAAAAATGTTACCATTGATTTCTTGAATTTGCACTGGCACATATTGAAAAAGGTGCTGCTCAGACTGTCTTTAAAGCACTTTAGAGAACAGAAACTTCACATTTTCTGTAACAGCAACTAAGGATGCAACAAAGAAATTTTGTGGAATGACCTCCATCTTACTAGCACAAAAATAGAACTTAATAAAGATGCCTTTCTCCAAACGTACAGATTATTTATCTACACATCTCAGAACTAAATACAAACGCTTCTTGAGCAGCCTTACCATGCAACTCTTTCTGTGATTCATTGATTTTGTTTCGAATGCATTATCTGGTCTTAATACAGAATGAAAGAAAAATGCCATTCCTAAAGGTCAACTATCCAAACTAAAAAGAAGATTTTTAGAGATGAGAATTAAAACCAGACGTCTTAAAAAACCCTGTCAAAACTATTTATTTTTACATGACAACTACATACAGTGAAGTAAACTTGGTCAAATTGAGAGCGAGCTTTAAGAGATATTAAAGAGTTCATTAAGATAACCAGGAAAAAAAAAAATCTTTTGTACATGAAACTACAAACCCATTTACTTATAAAACCATTAGCGTATTAAGGAGTGTTTCTGACTAAATGATGCCTTTTCCTAGGTACTTTGCATTGTATGATTTTCCAATTACATTTTCTTTTCTCATATAAAATTCACATACTCATTTTTGTTGCTAACAGCTAAGGTATAAAAACAGGGAGCTCCTAACAGCCAGCTAGTGGCTCTCAGTTGGATCAATATGTCAGAAAAATGCTTTTCCTTCAAACAAGATCGAATACTTAACCCTGCATTTTCCAAACAGTTTCTATTCATATTTCCTCTGAAGCACCCAATTCTCTCAGGAGATGTATAGCTTTTCAGGGTGAGGTTATGTTCAGCAAGAAGCTGTTGCTGAACCTGAACATTGACATAAGACTAAAGTGGTATCTACATCTACACCCTACAGTGTCATCTACACAGCGATTTATTTCAGCACAAATTTCCACTTTTGAGGTAACGTGTTAAGAGTAATTCTTCAAGACATTTCTGAAATAAGATTCTCTTGTTCACAGATGTGGAAGCTGAACTTGTACCCCCAGAAAATGCAGTCTAAATACAGCAGTGAATGGGAAAGTACCAAGCCCAGCTGCACTGATAGACTTTCTTTATAATTTACTCACGCTTTGTTAGATGATCAAACTTTAACCTAAAAATAGGAATGAGTCCATTTTCTCAATAGATCAGAATCTCCTGTGCATCAGTGTAATGCAGAGCATTTATGGTTTCATCAGTTTTAAAAGAAGAGGAGATAATTATTTCTCATTTGAAATGAATGTAAAAAGTGAACAGTAAAAGTGAAGTTCTACAGGTGTTAATCTTATTTCTGTATCCATATTTCAGCTCTTTGAGGTTCAAAATAATATTTTCTACGTTTTGATTGTCCAGGCAAAATCCTGAGAACCCTTAACTGTGGTTTATAGCTTTACTTTAGATAAACATATCAAGGGACTTCTAGAAATGTCCAGATTTCTGAGTTTTCCAAAAGTCTTTTGTCCCACACAGAAAAGGACATGTCTTGTAAATTCCTACCATTAATTTTAGGCAAGTAAGAAAAGCTGCCTTTGGGTTTGGGGAAACATCTTGGCATTTTCCTGCAAAAATTAAAAGACAGCATCGCATGCAATGCAGAGACTTAAAGCTTCAAGAATCTCACTAGGCTCTATGGACATCTACTGTGCAAAAGAAAAACAGCTAGATAATGACACATGGTAGAATTCAGTAATGAATAATAACCACAACACTTTCCTTGGAATTTTTGACCATTTAGTAAAAGACACAAATCCTTATAAAATTCTAAAATGTGATTGAAAAGAACAACAACAACAAAAAGCCTTTTCACGTTTCTGGAAACTTAAGGGATTTAATTATTAAGACATGAAAATATTAGATTAACAGAGTCTTCCAAAAGCATAACAGCATCAGAATATGATTTCTTAAAAGCTGGACTAATATAATCATCAAAGTACTGCATTCCTAGTGGCATCTTCTCCCTGGAAGCTAAATGTCTAAGCATACCTGATAGACATTCCCTTAATGTGTCCTATCAGTCTGTCATATAATTGACGTGCTTCTTTCCCTATAAATTAAACCAGATTTATTCAGGGATGTAAAAGCCTCCCAGCTTTCTGTCAGTATATCTCTGCACACAGCAATAGTGAAGCTAAGAGTTCCCAGTCTGGTTAGATATGAGCAGATACAACGGAGTGACAGCTTTTTTCTTGAACATAAAATTCAAACCCTGAATACCTGGGTTCTTTTTGGTGTTTATCCCTCTATATATGTATGTATGCCATATATATATAAAAAGATACATAAAATAGTGCTGAAAAGTGAATTATATATATATATGGGGGGTGTACACACAAAAATATGCATATATGCATGTATCAAATATTCAGTCAAAGGAACAGTGGAGATCTTACATGGATGATCAAAGTTTTAAACAAAGAGAAGTATGAGATGAACATTTGTGAGGTGGGACCTCCAACAACCCATTTGGTGAGATACATATCAAGAAAGCCGACTGGCCTATTGACTTAATAATATTATAAAAACTACATGAAAAACCTGAATTGGTGGACAGAATGCCTTGAAATAAAAAGAAAAAATTACTACTGCACTTTCAGCCAAGCTCTGTCAAAGTGTAACAAATACGGATTGAAAAATGCCTGTTGTGATGAGAAATTTTGTTATATTGTGGCTGCATTATGGGCTGTGTTTAAAGCCCATTTAAAACTAGTGACAGTTTCAGTTGACTTCAGGGTTTCAGACCACAGTGTATTTGTTGAAAGAGAAGAGATACAAAAAATTCCTTTTTTAATTTGTCATCAATATTACAAGGGTAACTGTACCATCTTTAGTGTTTAGAAGTTAATATTTTAAGGTAATTATTTTAATTATCTATAATTTTGACAAAACAGAATCATTACAGACTAAAATTTCCATGTAAGGTTATTGTAATTTGTTTTATCTTGATTTTAGCAAAAACAATTTAGAGAAAATTAGTTTCTTCCTATTATTAAAATAAATTCTTATTGATGATAGATTCTCATCAACTATTAATTGGAAAGCTGTAGAAATTCTGCTTTCAAAGCATGCATTTAAAATATAACAGGCACTCTTCTCATAGAAATCATGAGCTAGCTATGCCTGTGGAAGTTTGCCCAAATTGTCCACTTTTAAAAACACGTTTAGAAAGTGTTTATGTGTTTGTAAAAGACAGCTTTACCATAACTGATAAATGAAATTTGTACTATGAATGGTCCAGACAGAGGCCATTGGATATTTTCTTAGCACCATCTGAGGACAATGTGTAATCCAAATCTGCAAGGTTAACACTGATAATAGGAGCCAATCTCGGGCTCAGTTCTTCCTTTCCTCCCCAATCTCAGTTTCCCTAGAAGGAACCTGGGGTTATAACAAAACCTCAAAGCCACACTCACCATTAAAGCAGCTGAATAAAAACCTGTAGAACCAAATAATATTCTTTCCTCAGCTACTGAAGTCCTGTGTGCTAACCAGCAAGTTATTTGAAATAGACTTCTCATGGATGGCCATTGATAAGGTCGTATAATTAGAGATCACCTGACTTCTGACCTATGCTCCCGACATGCAGACCTACTGAATAGTAAATGCTGCAGCAGAAAGCCAGCAGGGGCTTTGCTTTGAGCTACTGTACCACTGAGCTGTTTGGAATGCTAAGTAGTCTGGAAGGCAGGTCATGGGTAGCTCAGTTTGTCAACCAAGCTGAGTGGCACTCTGACCTTAATCTCCATGTATGACAGCATATGACAGCATGTCACCTTCTCATCTTGCAAGGTGATCTAAAAGTACATATTTTTAAAACAAACAAAGCAGGGATGTCTGCTTTAGAAAAGCAACCCAAGGCAATGTTGGAAATTCTGGAATTGAAATAGGTTGATACAATGTGAATGGAAGGGCAGAAAAGCAAAATTTC
>WAAE01008616.1:0-19726 GCA_013400495.1 Nicator chloris
CACAAATAGGCCTGTTGCTCCGCAGAGTTTAGATGACATGACCAGAACGATGTTTAGAGATGAAAGACAATTTCTCCTTGCTGTGATCAACTGAAAAATATAACCAAAATGTAGAAAGCTGAAAATTCACACTGAGCTGACTCCAATATACAACTTACTCCAGTTTATAACCTGAATGCCTTTTTTTTTTAAATCAATGCTTCTGTGCACATCCACACGTAGCAGATACACCACTAGATAATCTGCTTTTCTGCTGACAAGTCATTACAGAACTGAACACTAAAAAATAAAGACCTGGCCTTATGCCAAGGCCAAACTGAGAGATCTATAGTGAAGTGGTGTGTAAACAGATACCTTAGCTTCACATATGCCATGAAATAGATTTTATGGGACTTGCAATGAAACAAAGTTCAATTTATGAATTGTGACTATTGATGGAATACATTTTTCTATATACACACACAAATATATGAACACAAGCTGCTGTAATACAGAATTACCATTCCACTCTCATTTTCCACAATAACAAAGTGGTGACTAAGAAAGTTGTGCAAAGATCAAAAGAGACAAACTCAGGCTCTAACAGCTCGATGTACATCTCTCAAAATACTGAGGTATCTCCAATATAATTAATCACTCAGTGCAAGAAGTACAGGGTCAATGGAATACAGTGCCCGTGATGGGTGAGTGAATATTCAGACCCTACGACTGCAAACAAACCTTCACACTTGACAGGAACGCTGCAGCTCTCAGTGATATGGCACAACGTCACAATACAAACACATTTTGCAATGAATTGCAAGACTTCCTACCTGGAGAAAAATAATTATTAATTGAACCTCTGCCAAAAAAGCCAGTCTGGAATTCTAAGCACAGTGGACAAAATACGAAGAACTTTTAATACCTTCCATAAGTTCAAGTTATTGGCAGTTTTCACTGAATTCTGTATGCATGTACCAAGAGGAAAAGAACTGAGAAGAGTCAGCACACTAGCCAACACTTAATTTTCTGGATTTTATTGTTTCAAAAGAAATCCCAAAGCCCTCCACATTTAGTCAGTGTTAAGTTTACATTCAATTCCTTTTAAGTCACTTAGAATCAGTAGTTTAAAATATATACAAGTGTTCACTAAATCTTCAAAGTCTAACAAAACAGAAAACCATTCAGAGTTTCAGATTTTCCAGAAATCTGTACATATTGAAAAGTAATTGGGTAAGAGTATTGAAATGTAAGGTGTTGTTTGTTTTTTCCTTCTTTCTTTCTCTCTCTTTCTGTAGTCCCTCCTCCTTTTATTCACATGCTTTTTATTCCCATAGGGAAGATTTTTAATTTTTTTTTTTTTTAGGGCCAGGTCATTTAATTTGGGGTTTTTTTCTTCTCCCCAGTTTGTTTCTAAATAGCTCCAAAAATAGAAAGGGAGGTCATGGGGAGGAGGAAGGGTTCAGATACATAGAATAACTTTTCAAATTCAGAGGCAGATTCACTTGTAATTATTGCTTAAATAGATAAGGAACACTTTGAATGTCAGGTTTAACTTGAAGGTATTTCTTTATACGAAAAGCAGTTTTTGACAAGTGCTAAAAAATTAACCGTATAAAATTTGCATAGTCTATATTCACACCATTTAATTACTTTCATCTGAAGAAACATGCATTGCACATACTATTTATGATCTGCCACATAGGAGAACCTAGGCCTTTTTCCTATCATTTCTATTGAATGTAACAGCCTACAGCAAGCTTTTCACAAAAGCACATACTTGATATAATTTATTGCCCCAGTACATAATGACTGATTGGCTTTTAAAATTTGATAAAAGGTTCACAACTTGCAGGTCCACAAAAGAATTCCTGCTGCAAAGTGGAATGCAATTTTTCAAGAAAGTTTCCCTTATGTAGTAAAAAGTTCCCTTTCTTTTCTTTTTAACAAACAAACCAACAAAAAAAACTTAGGGGAAAAAAGGAAGATAAAAAAAGGAAAAAGAAAATCAAATTGCAAATGACTGCCTAAAAATAAATTAAAGTCTTAAAAGAATCCATGCCACACAGTGGCAAGCATTTTTAGCATGATTCAATGCTGCATTCCAAGCTCCAAAATTTTCTTCTGTTCATCTTCTATCTAAACCCACTTCCACCCAAACCTCTCAAAGCTTTCAAGTCACTAAGATTTAAGAATATGTTCTAACTTACTCTTACTTTATTTTTGGTAAAACTTCAACAACATCAGGTCTCACTTGCAGTTTTTAACCCTTCTACCTACTAACACCTGTAGCAAATGCACATCCACTACATTCCTCAAGTATCCAGATTCCTAATGCTCACTAGCTTAAGTTTCAACCTACCAGCCCCATGTAAAGACTTACTCCACTATGGCTACTGAAGAACATTTATCACTTCAATGAAAGTAATCAAAACAGCTGGAATGCCCAACACATTAAGAAAAGTGTTCAACTCAAATCTTATGAAACCAAGATACAGATACTAACGCAAGATTTTTTTTCAAGTACACAATATATCTGTCACATATATTATCTGGCACATCTATAATCAGAAACAAAACAGATTAGTGACATGATTCAAGAATCAGTATTCTTCAAAAACTCAGCATAAAATAAAAAAAGAAAACAGTCCAAATAAGTAATTCTGTGAACCACCTTACCAACAAATCTTAGTTTCCTCCAAGCTATCCTTTGTCTTTTCAACTCCCCTCATGTCAGAAGCTTCAGCTTCCCACCCTTACCCAAGGTTTCCAGTGGTATTGTTTTGATTAGAAAGAGGCAGCTTATGTTGTATTATTTCAAAACTCTTCCTAGGGCTGACGCGTGCCAGTTGTTGCCAAAACACAAAAAGCAAAATAAAACAGCCCAAATGTTCCTCTATGTTACCTTCCTCTACCTTACTGACAGATCAAATGAAAAAAAAAACCCAACAAAACCAAACAACAATCACATAACTTTTGTGTCCCTAGGATGTGGGGCTGAACATGGAAAAGCTTACACAGAGGCAATGTATACATTAAATATATAGCTAAGAAACAGCAGTAGCTAAGGCACTTTTGTGATTCTTTTCCTTTTCCATTGCCTTTAAACAAAATTCTTACTTGTAGACATCCCTATTCCTTCCATTTGTGATATCACCAGCATGTCCTTGGTTCCACTGCTGCCACACTCTCCTCTAAATGCATGAGAGTTCCTGACTAAGCCCCATGGGATAAGATTTTTAGGTACAAGACTGCAAAGGAGTGTCAAAGCCCTTCTAGTAAATAAACTTCCTATTCTTCTGTATAATATAGTACCCTTAACAGCATGTACATTCCCAGAAAAATGCAGACTATTACAAGGCTTAGATTTGACTTTTCACATCAGCGTCCATTCAATCACATGCTACTGTAGCATTACTTAGGGTGTTAGATGCATATTTAACAATGTATCTGCAACACAGGTCAGCTAATACCACTGCAAGAACCTTAGCTTTTACTTCTCTAAGTAAAAATTTTTTGTTTACATGTAACATTATCTTGCAGGATTATTGCATAATTTTAAGATGAAAAAAAATCCTTCCTCGGTCCACTCAGAAGCTTTAGTTTTACCATAATCAAGCCTGAGCAAAGTAATAATGGATCAAAATTTTACAAAAATAAAAGGCATTAGATGTTCTAATCAATGTTTTAGAAACCGAACCCCACTATATATTTTTGTTTTCCATAGAGTTCATCATAGTAGACAGTTTCTACACCACAACAGACACATCTGAAAACATTCCAAAGTATTTAATCAAACACTGCTATCTGCTCACACGTGTAAAAAGCTTGGAGATCACAGTCCATTTGATTCATACTACCAGCAGTGATTATTTCTCAAATTTCCAAATCTGATTTTTATCTCCAGCATTACAAGTTCTCATCTGCACATCAGCATGCCCCTCAGTCGTACGATAAGCGGTAAGGCACTTCCCCGAATGAGGATGATAAATAGTCCCATCTTCTTTGAAGTGCCAGATAATAATTTCTGGGATAGGAGATCCATCTTTTGGGCAGCTCCTCATACCTATGAAGTCTTCACGCTCAGGGACTTCAGCACATAGCTCCGTTACAGAGTTAAATCTAATCTCCTGATTTGACGTATATTCAAAAAATTGGTTGCCTCCCTGACCATGACAGCCAAAGAGAGAAAGGTGAGACCCGGTAGGATTATGTTCCTGTAACACATAGTCAAGGCACTCTGAAGGTATTCCTGTGCTGCGGATAGCACCATGCCAGCCAGGACGATCTTCTGGAACGTGCAACTCAGCAAATACATTTTTTAAATACCAGTGGAAACTCTTGCATTTCAAACGTTCTCTTAGAATCTTTCTTTCAGAAATGTCTCCATAGTTTTCTTTCTTTGCTGAAGGATTTCTGTTGTAAAAGTGATCTTTGAACTCATCCATCCACACCTCAGCAGCACGTGCCGTGTTCTGAAGGAAATTTGGTCTAGCATAGGGCGCGCGCTTTGGAAACACATGGCCCACGTGGGAGCACGGATGAATTTCCAACATGCCTCCACACTGCCAAACCCTAAATGATAATTCCAAGTTCTCCCCTCCCCAAACATCCATTCCTGTATCATAGGTTCCCAGGTACTCGAAATACTTCTTGCTGACAGCAAACAAGCCACCAGCCATAGTAGGGGATCTGATTGGGTCAGTTTCAGACTTGCGCCTGAGGCGTTCGTGTTTAGGCACTGAATGCCACTGGAAGGTCAGCCGCCAGTCAAACCCCCCAATCATGGGCTCTGCCGTTTGCATGTAGTATTCAAACGTTTTCCAGTCAATGGTGTCAATGACAGGACAAACAATAACAGTCTCATTCTCAGCAATCCTCTCAAGCAGTGGTTCCAGCCAGCCAGAAACACATTCACAGTGACAGTCTAAGAATGTGAGAACATCACCGGTAGCAAAGGTAGCACCAATCAAGCGTGCACGAACTAATCCTTCTCGTTTGTTGGTTCTTATCAACCGAACTCTTTTCAGACTGCTTATGTATTTTTCAAGTTCAGCCTTCAAATACACTTTATCACTGAGGTCATCCACCAGTATAATTTCTTTCAGAAGCACTGAAGGTGATGTTTCAAGAACACTATGTATTGTCCGCAGCAGTGTTGACCAGGCTTCATTGTAGAAAGCAATTATAACAGATGTCGTGGGCAGTCTTCTGTAGTCATAAGATTTAGTTTTACAACCACTCAGTCGATTATCTTCAATATGCCGGTGGAGAGAAATTTTATCACTTAGATAAATATTTATTGCATACTTCTCAATCAGTTCTTCTTCCTGTTTCTTTTCCTCAGGACTTAGCTGTGGGCGTGAGGGTTTACCCCATTCTCCTGGAGCATAAGGATCAGGTGGGGGTTTGTCATAAACTGGACGAGCCAAATCTACAGCTTCTTCTGCTCTGTCAGAAAAGTGCCTCTCCCATTTCCCTTTAGTGATGCTCTCGCCGGCGAGGGAGGCACCGAAGGAAGAAACCGACAGCTCGACCACAAAGTAAGCGATCATTAGGAAGCCGAGGAACACGCAGCTTTTCCGGACCCACGTCCATCTTCTCGCCAGACGGATCCTCATCTTAGGTAGTTTAAAGCAGCTCCTTAGCAGAGAGGGATCCGTGAACTCCTGCCGGGTCTCCCCGCGCCCCCGGGGAGGAGGGAGCTACAGGCACGCCCAGCCTCGGGCTCGGGCCGCCGGCAGAGTTTGCAGCCAGCTCTCCCTGCCGGGCTCGGTAGATTCCAGGGGGACGGCGGGGAGCGGAGCGGCAGCAGAGGCACGGAGCAGCCCCCGGCCCCTCCGGCCTCGGCGCTCCCCTCACTTACTTCCTCCTCCTCCTCCTCTCTCTCCACGGGACAAACCCCTCCTCCCGCCTTGTGGTTTGCTCAAAAAGTTGTCGCTTAAGAAAGGGGCAGAGACTCGTTAGCCCGCCCCGCTTCCGCGCCCGGACCTGCGCCCGGAACCGCCGGGCGGCTCCGGGGAGGGAAAGAGGGAGGAGGGAGCGGGCTGCCCCGCCCGGAAAGCAAACGGCGCCCGGCTCCGCACTCACCCAGCCCCGCCGCGTTCGCGTTGAAGGCGACGCCCGTCACCGCCGCCGTGTGGCCGAGGAAAGGCCGGATCAGGACGGGGTCCTCCTGGGGAGAGGGTGCGCACCGTCAGGCTGCAAGCGGGGGCGGCCGCGCTCGCCCTTCCCCGCCCCTTAGGGGCCGCTAACGCCCCGCGCGCGGCGGGAGCCGCCGGTCCCGGTGTCCGGAGCATTTCCACCAGCGGAGGCGGCGGCCACGGCCGGGCGATACCGGCCGGCCGCGGCTCGCCTGCCCGCCGTCCTGGCTGCCGCGGCCGTCGGCAGGGGCCGGGGCCCAGCCCTTACCAGCGGGGAGGCCATGGGCGGAGCGGGGAGGAGCGGCCCGTGAGAGCCCCGCGCTCCAGGCGCGGCCGGCCGAGCCCCGGATTCATCCGCCGCGCCAAGAGCGCGGCTCCCCATCCGCCCATGCGCGGCCGCGCTGCGCGGGGCGGGGCCGCCCTGGCGCCGCTCGCGGATCGCTCTTAAAGCCGCAGCGCCCCCGCCTGCCCCGCTCGGCGGGGCTGGAGCGGAGCGGCTTCCCCGGTCAATACGGGAAAATTAAACCCTCCGAGTCTGTCCACCGGGTCGGGACACCGCGGCTTGGGGCATGCGGGAGGCTGAGCGGTGCGGGGCACGGTTCGGCGGAACCGCAGACATAGGTGGGACGCTCGGCTAGCGAAAGGTCTGGCCCATGTTACTTCTATTTTGTGACTTACAAATTCACGCAGGGCAGCTGCGTTTAAAACCTCCGACTAATTTTGTATTAAGGTACCTTAGGTAGTTTGGCCTCGTCTGCTTTTTCTTCAGTTGTTTCTTATTTTGGTCAGACTTTCTAGATTTCTAAGTTGGCACTCGCATCTGTATCATGCAGAGTGGTCTTTTAATAGACCTTTAATGCTCTAAAAAACTACACCTACCTTAAACAAAAATTAGGAAAACCCCAATTGAGAAAACTGCAACATGGTTGTTAGTAGTGCTGTGAGTGTTTATGCAGCTTCATGGAAAGTTAGGTGAGAGAGCCAACCTCGCTGGAAAAGTACTGCTCCCATAGCTATGCTAGTAAAAACAGAGTTGACAGCAATTAGCAAAAAAAGGGCTGTGATGTCAAAGCTGTCATTCGATATGCGAGTGTTCCTGAAGTTCTGCAATTACCCTTTCCTTTTTAAATCCAGACTGCCTTTTACTGGTTGTTCTGACATTAAAGTTTTACATCTACAGAATCAGGTCAGTAATTAGGCCAACATATAAGAATTATCACTCATAGGACAGTTGCAAATAAATTGTGTTTAACCATGAAATGCGTATTTAAAGTAATAACTTAGGAAGTGGTGAAAAAAGTAGGATTATCACAAGTATGTAAGGTAGTTTCCATGAAAATCTACTAGCACTCCTAACATTGAGGTTATGTAGGCTGATAATTTGCCATTTTGACTTCACAATATGAAACCCTTTAAAAAAAAAATTAGTGGTGGGACAAATCACATTGATATTAACTTGGACCTAGCAAAAGCTACAGGTTTTTCTGCTGTTATTTGGTTTTGGTTTGGCTTGTTGGTGGAGTTTTGTTTTGGTGTTTTATTTTGGTTTGAGTTTTTTTTTTCCTTCTAAACAGCTCACCCTCCCATCCTTTCATTTTAGTCCCTGTGATTTAGATCAGAAAGTAAGATGTAGCATTAAAAAAGTTGATAATGGTAAGACTTAAATGTTCTGCACTCTACCCCTCTGCAGGAACAGTAAGTTAACTAGTTAAATTAGAAATAATTCACCATTATTAAAGTCTTCCAGCCTTTCTCAACTTTTTTTGCCAGCTATCTTCTTTCTGCCAGGTTTTTCAGCTGTGAAAGTATCTCATCGTGGAGACTACATTTAGATTCTATCCCTGTGGGCTAGTAGCAAACTTTGTGTGATCTTAATTTATTCTGCATCTTCTCATCTCCTGAATGAGAGAAAGTACCATCTCTGCTGCTTAAATTGTGCGCTATATATTTTTGGGTTTGTGTTTTTGGGTTTGGATCTGTTCTGGAAGCTCCTTAAAAACCAGCGGTCAGAAACGTTACTTTTTTTAGAAACTGAGCTGAATGACAATTCCCAGTCCTACTGAATTGTTTTCCTTTTGCCTTCTTTAGAGCTGCTATGCTTCCAGCAGCTCAGTATATTTCACTAATTTTGGTATGCTAGCAATAAACTGGAATCTCTACCTGCCCACAAAATGCGAAGACTATAAATTGCCAGGTGATAGGCACAAAGCAAAGGCAGAGCTGTGATTTTGGAGACAAGGAAGGTGGAATCCTTCTTTCTACAAATTGACGGATGAGTGTTTCTCAAATTGTAGGACTTACAAAGTTAGTCTGTTCCTTACTGTTTCTACTCACCTGTGAGAGTGCTTCAAGGACTCAGAAATGCTCATAGGAAGCAAAGTATTCCTTTACTGCAGACATGTAATTAGCTATAGTGACTGTATTTATAAAGCTGGCAGGTAATAGTTTTTATGATGCTTATGTTCCCACATTAGTCTGTATCAATTTTATTTTTAGAATTAAGATTATTGTAACTCCTAATAATACAATTATGAGTTGGCATTGTCTTTTTAAGGTTGTGATATGCAAGAGCAATTTACTGTAATAAGCTGTTGTGCACTGTGATGACAATGATAAATGATGCCTCAGAAAATATCTTCCAAGCATCATGTGCCAGCAAGTGTTTTTAAGCAGCTATGGAGATTATTTTTCCTCAGGCACTGTGTTAAGGTAGTATATGCTCAGACAAAAATGGTATCTAGAGAAGAACACTTTAAGATGGTGTTTTCAGGCTTGTGCTTACTGCACGGTCACTGCAGGAAAAGAATTAGTTAAAGGATGTGTAGAATTCGAGGACACATGGACAAACATGATAACCTCAGTGTATGTATGCAGCGATGCACACATTAATTACACTAATCACATATGATATCATAATAATAATTGATGTAGCTGTATACATGAGCACAAGTGGCAAATATACTAGCAATATAGTAGCCCACCAAAAATTCTTTCATGTCTAAAATGAGGTATTTTAACTTAGTGTTCATCCTACTTTAAAATAAAATTAAGAGCCCCAACTGTAATTATGTGGGATCCTATTGGGAGCAGCTGTGTTAGCAGCAGAGCTGTCCCTGCTGCTGAGAGGTCTCAGGAGGTTGTACTCAGTCACTAGAGGGGAGTGTGACATCTGCTTAGCCAGCGTGGTGTTGGCTATTCATCCACCTACATGCAGGAAGAGAATGTAGTCCAAGCGCATAAGGGTTTAATTGCAGGCTGTCTTGCTGTTGTAGAACCATTATACCTTATGATCTTTTCTCCTCCATCAACATGGTTATGAAAATAAAATAAATATTAAACCTATAAAATAACTTGTGGAGTAGTGTTGGGGTTTTTTTGCTTCTCTTGAAATTTTCTTATCAAAGTCCTGTTAAAGTCCTGTTTGCCAACAGCAGCAAGAGAATGGAAAAGAAAAGAATATCAAGTAGGTACATAATTTGAAATACAAGGATGATTTGGAATACATATGATGTTACTTTTAGTCTAAGAAACATCTTGGAGTTCTGAGGGAATTGGCAGGTGTAATGGCTGAGCCATGTCTCCCTCATATTTGAAAAGTCATGATAATCAGGCTGTGCCTACCAGTCAGTGACTGGAGTGACACTGACTACCTGTAACTATCTCAGGCACTGGAGGGAAGCGATTATCACCCCCAGACCCTGGGAACTGCTGACCAGTCAGCCTCACCTTTGTGCCTGACAAGATCATGGAGCAGGTCCTGCTGGAAGTTGTCAAAGCATATGGGGGTGATTGTATGCAGGTGATTAGAGACAGCCAACACAGCTTTGCCAAGAGCAAATCATGCCCAACTAATCAAGTGGCTGCCTATGATGGAGTGACTGCATCATGGAACAAAGGAAAGGTAAATGATGTCACTTCACTTCTATAAAGACTTTAATACTGTCCTTTCCAATGATTTTGCCTCTAAGTTGATGTGGATTTGATGGATGAACTGATAGACGGCAAGGAATTTTATGACTGCAACCAAGGAGCTACCAGTGCAGAGTGGTATCCCCCCAGGGGTCTGTTTGGGGGCCTATAGTATTTAATATCTTTATTAATGACATAGATAGTGGGATTGAGTGCACCTTCAGGAAGTTTTTGGGTAACCCCAAGCTGAGTGGTTTAACTGATACAGGGGAAGGGATGCCATCCAGAGGACCTTGACAGGCTTGAGGAGTTGGCATGTAGAAACATCATGAAGTTTAAAATTTTCCTGCACCTGGCTTGAGGCAATGCCCAGTATCAATATAGAGTGAGGGATGAACGGATTGAAAGCAGTGGAAAAGGTACAGGGAATACCCATGGATGAGAAGCTGGACATCACCCAGCAATGATACATTGTTCTGCTTGTGTGCCTGTATCAAGTAGAAAAGCTGCCACCGTAGCCGAGATAGCTAGACACTTGTCTGACTCCAGAATGAGTGGTGTTGTTACATCATATCAAATCATGCTTATAAAATGGTAAAAATCTAATAAACAAGCCCAATTTCACTGATGAGGCATGCATGTATGAGGTAATTTTGGGGGTAGAAAGTCCAAACTGCAAATACATTACCCGTTCCATGCATTCTTTTTTAAAACCCTCTTTCCTCTCTAGCAGGAAGGCTATATGCATACATAGCTGTATGTGTTTCAGCTTGTGTCAGGCCCTTCTTGCAGTGGCTCTAAGATTACGAAATTTTATGCTGATCTGAGCATAATAACAGGTTCTGCTTCAGAGAAGGACAGCTCCTGAATGGCTGAACGTGCCATGTGCTGTAGAGTGGAGTGAAGCAGAAGGAGGCATCTGCTTAGTACCACAAAATGCAGCCAGGAGGAATGCCCCAAACTTTCTTATTAGAACAAGTTTGCAAAAAAACCCCTCAGGCTTCTGGTAGCATTCTGTGGTATCACAGAACATTACCTGTTTTTATCATCTTGCACATTACTAACTGCAAGGCTGCAGCATATGGACACAGTACATGCAGAATCTCCATCACAATCCAGTTGCAATTCCCCAGGGTGTTTTACAGTGGCAATTAGCAATACAGATGCTGGGGAGGCTGGTCCTAGCTGCAGGGAGAGTCAACAGGGCCACATAGCAGACAAGATACGCAGCAAATTGCTACAATTCCCTTTCAAAGTTACAAGGAATACCTGGGTGCCACAACTTTTGCACGTGCAGTAGCAGGAATTGCCCAGGGAGAGTGATCTGGTGGCTTATGCCCATTCAGAACAAATCCAGGCAGTTTTCCATCAATATGCTGTAAGGCTGCAACCTAACAACTGTTTTCACACCACACAATCTTTCTGATGGAGACAAAATACTAAATTCAGGCTAAAATGATCAGAAGGAAGCTTGTTGGTGATGAGAGGTCTAATTTACTCTGTGCACTCTTTACATTTTTTTCCCTAATTCTTACTTAGAAATTGTTTGCTGACTACTTTCACTCTAGTTTAAGAGAGCTCATCTTTAACTTGGTTTATATTTTGAAGAACATAGCCTGTCATTAATATAAGCAGCTTATTCTTGCATCTATCAAGGACACTGTATTTTTGAATTTCCCAGCTGTTGCCAGAATAGGGTCTTACATGATTGCTACAAGAGCTGCCTTCAAGATCACTGCTGCTGCAAGGAAGTTTTCCTGCCATAGTATTCAATATTCATATTCAATATGATCATGAAACTTTGTCTTCACCAAAAATATCACTTGCAGATAAGCACATTTTACTGTGACACATCACTTAATTATGTTATCCATATTTAATTTTGGTCTTTTAAATAAAAACCACTAGATTAAGTTTCTAACATCAGTTTACCAAGAACAGTTGGTGTTCTAGTTTTGTTAAGCTCCCTCAAACCTATCATCACTTACGTGAAATCCTAGAGTGATCCACCATGGTTGTCAAATTTTGGTATTCAGATTCACAGTACAGATCATCATTGGTTCTTCTCCCAACGAAAACAAGAAGTAAAGGGCTTAAGTAGAGGGCATAGTTTGTAGTGCTCCTGGCATTAGTGCCTCAAGCTGGATAAATCTGATTTAAAACACAATCTTTTCAACTTCTATATTCATGTTTTTTGCCCTTCTTACTCCTGCCCTGTTACCCTGCTTTTCTTCCCCAAAAATTTTCAAAAACCTTCTCATTGCTCATGTTTCCTTCCACTCTCCCCTTTCAATTCCTACTTCCTTCATCTACAGTGCCTTGGTTGTTAGTTCCTCGAGCTCTAGACTGGGCAGCAGGAGTCACGGGGGAGCACATCTGTGCTGGAGTTTTTGTGTGCAGAGAACACCCCACACCACCAGCCTGCAGCAGCACTTTACCCAGAAATGGTTCCCGTGTGGTTGACCACAGTCACAGAAGCTGTTGAAATGGCACAACAGAGGAAGCACTGCAGGAAGAGAGGGGTGGTAGCCTGGGCCAGCATCACATACGGCAACCCCACTCTGTGAAAGGCTTAGTTGCAACCCAATCACATCCCTGCAATGAGGCAGAGCACTTTGCTTATAAAAGCTGCAGTTTTGCTGGAAAGCCAACAAGGCTGACTATTGATACTTACAAGTTGAACTCGTCTATGCTCCCTGCTGGGGTAGCAAAAGAGATCCCCAACACCAGGAGATCCTCCTTGACAGGTGTCAGAGTTTGTTCAAAAGCTTGGAGATTGGGTAGACCAACAGGCAGGAACAGAAAAATAACAAGTTTCTTTCTTAAAAATGGCTAAGCCCTTTCATTTCATAACACAAAAGCAAACCGCTTGAGCTGTATAAATTATTAGGGTGCTTAGTACCTAAATAAATTTTTCCATGAAAGCCTGATTTCTGAGTTACAGCACAATCATCAAGACTTACAAGACTAAAACAAGGCAAGAAAGCCACAGAAGCACTTCTGTTTTATTTGGTAATATCCCAAATGTAGTCAGTTTGGAAACAGCAGCTATCTATGGCTTAACTGTTGGACTTGGACTGATTCCAAGAGCGATGTTTCAAATTGGGTATATGGTAGCATGCATGAGTGTGTCCCAGGATTTCAGTCTTTTGGACAGTGATTGTCAGAGATGAAGCATGACTTTGGAAAACAAACACTGAGGGGTCTATTGGTTGTGCTGATTGTCTTTGGGGGCAGTAATGAAGAAAACCAATGGAAAATAGTATTCTCAAGTGGTATTTTATCAGCTCACACTCCTCATCCAGTGAGCAAAAAGCCTGTAGCACATCTTCATTCAAATATGTAAAATGATGATTGTGTTGATCGGTATCAAGCTGACACTTGATCATTTAGTTGGTATTCAGACTTGGACTGTTTATGGCCCTTTTGAAAAAGACTGAAGTCAGTGAGATTTAAAGCTATAATAATGATATTCCCCTATTGACAATGCCTACAGATTTGGCTGGGCCTCCCAAGCTCTTTAAAAATGGCAGTTCAGAATACTTTTAACCTCCTGCTGTAGAGTTATCTTTTATTGAATCATTAAGACTTTTGAAATGAAACATGCTTCAATATATTGACTCTACAGAGGAAAATTCGAAAGATTTCTGCACCTTTAAGGTAGAGAGCCATTACACACGATATTGGAAGTTAGTGTTATAGGCACTCCCCCACATCCTCTAAACATACTTGTTTTAAATGTGTTTTAATTTCAAAAGGAATGTATTATTTCTCACACACACAAAAAAAATCATGTTTTGCAGAAACTCAGCTTTTTTTTCAATAGTTGGAATGTCAAATTTTGGGTTGAATCATCTCATTACTATAACATTTGATCAGCCAGGCAGCTAGCTTTACTATGCTGGTTATGCATGGACTCTTTGAAACTTTTTCCTATTACAACACTTTTAAGATNTCATGTTTTGCAGAAACTCAGCTTTTTTTTCAATAGTTGGAATGTCAAATTTTGGGTTGAATCATCTCATTACTATAACATTTGATCAGCCAGGCAGCTAGCTTTACTATGCTGGTTATGCATGGACTCTTTGAAACTTTTTCCTATTACAACACTTTTAAGATCAGAATGGCAGTTTCATAATGTCTTCCTACATTAGCATTGAACTTTTATAGGAAATTATGTGAGAACCAATAAAAAGAGAATCCAACTCTGATATAACACTAAGTTCTTTAAGTGCAGCAAAATATTTCTGAAACTCAAGGCAGAAGAAGGGAGCATTTGTATGCAACATCAAAACTTATATTGCATTACATTTAATTTCACCAGTACTTTGCTCAATTAGATAAAAGCCTGTAACACCACCACTCCATGAACTAAGGTAAGGAGAAAGGTCAGCTTCTCAATTCTGTGTGAATTATAATCTTCTATGACTAAAAACATGGGGTTTAGTAGTCTTTGTCTTGATCCATTAGAATAATATAAATTTCAGTAACTTTATATGCCTGCAAGAGAACCTTCTTTTTTTAGAAGGTGCTTAGACACTTGAAACCAGAAAAAAACAAAAGACTAACTTTGAGGAAAAGGACCAGGTTCTTTCAAGAAAGTCCTAAGTAGATAGCAGGGCAGTGAAACCACACCCATCTTCAAATAAGCTATAGTTGCATTTTCCTTAGAAACAGCTACATTTTTTTTTCTTTCTTCAGCTGAAAGAGGCAAATAACAGAAAGAGAAATCCTCTTGTTGAGGAGAAGCTGATTTCCACAGGTCTGCAGCATTCTAGAGATCATGTTAAAATCTGTGGGCTTTCCTATGAACTACAGACAGCCAGTCATCATTCAAAAAGGTTTACTAGAGGAGAAGTGATCCAAGATCTGCTATCACAGTAAGCATTACAGCAGAAAAATATCAGCAAGCCTTTTGGTCAGGTCAGTTTAAGATAAGAGAAAGAAAATAGTCGGTTGCTTTCTTGCTTTGCCTCAGGTTTGATCATTTCAGCAACTTGATGTTTTTGTTGAATTCCATCTATGTATAGAAATAATGTCCATGAGGATGATGAAGAAACCCTATAGAATCACACCTCCTGCTCAAGAATTTCAAGATCAGAGAATTACTGAGGTTGGCAAGGGCCTCTGCAGGTTTTCTACTCCAAACCCTTGCTAAAAGCAGCATCAGCTACAGCAGGTTGCTCAGGGCTGTGTCTAGCTGAGTTCTGAGTGTCTCCAAGGATGAAGACTCCCTAACCTCCCTGCGTGTTTTCTTGTGTTCAGGCAGTTTCATGTGTTGTCGCTTTTGACTCGCTGGCACAATCGAAAACTAATTTCTTACAATGGCATCAATTTAGCTATGTTCTGCTAAGACATGATGGGCTTCATAGAATCTTTAAGGACGAAGTAAACAGCCAAGCCATTCTGGTGATATTTGGCCTTCAAATTCTTTTGGGCTTAAAAGCTTCGTAATGAAACCCATGAAGCTGTTGTTTTTCTAATTGGGAAAAAAGCTGTCTGTCTCTCTTCAATTCTTTCTTTTTCCAAAGCCAGTTCTTTCCATAGATCTTGTTGAAAGAGCCCTCCTATGAGTTGCTTTGGGCTACACCACTGAAAGATGATACCATACAAAAAGTACTCCCAAAGTTTACTGAGAGTGGGTGAAATCTTGAAGAAAGCAGAAGAAAAGATCAAAAGGCAAGATAGAAATATGAGATAGAAAGGAGACAAATCCACAACTGCATCTCTTATCCCATCTGTCCTTCAGATTCCGTACAATCATCCTTGGCAGACTGGAATGGGGAAGACAGGAAGGAGATACCAAGTTGTAATTCATGTAATTCATACTGCTAGATTTATTAGAATGGAGCCTACTTGATTTGGCAAAAGGAAAGAAGCTAAGAATGACTCATTTTTTGGGGAAATGAAAATATGGCAAAAAGTACCTTTCCCAGAGGTTTTTTTTAATTTAAAAACATTGATTTATTAGAATGCTTTTTGAATGATGGTCCTCAATGAATTAAACTGTTGCACTGATCAGAACATTAATGGCCAATATATGGCAAGTGATTAAAGAGAAATCTTCCCATCTCTACAGCAGTTTTGTCAAAAACAAAATCCTGGTTTCTACCAAAATATCAGCTCAAAGAATTTCCTATTTCATGCATTCTGTGCCCGACTCGTATATCCTTTTACAGGTCCTATTGCATGGATCTGAATTTTGTAAATTGTTAATTTTGCAGATTCTCTCCTAAAACACATAGCACAAAACACTATGCAGTAGCTGCCAGCACAGTATTCAAAATAAGCTATGTATTCCCCCACAAACGTCTGCCAAATACAGGCTTACCTTCAGGGGGTCTTGCAACAACCTTAGGTCATAACTGAAGAGGCTTTGTACCTAACAGCCCTCAGAGCAACCAACTTGTGGAAAACTGAGAAAGTCAAGTCAAATCCTGTATTTGTAAAACTGAAATTGTCAAAGATAACAAACATATCTTCTTGGGTTTATTTGTAGAGTGGCTTTGTGGTTTTTATTGTATCTTAAATCAAAAGCTTTGGGAGGCTTTTCACACATGCATTTGAACAGTACACCCTGATTGTCTACAAGAGACTGAAAGCTTTAAAACAAGAAAAGCCAGTATTCATTCTGTGCCTGAGCAGTTGCCATAGAGTGAATCCAAGACTGTGCCTTTGCCAAGGAGGAAGACATAGAAAAGTTCTCTGTATGATCATACTTACAGTCTTTCAGCATAATTCAGCTTCATGCCCTGCAAGAGAGGCAGCCTAGGAAAGCAGATGAAGGTGCTCAGAATAGTTAGATGCTGCTATGTTTGCAAGGGCTCAAAGGGATCCAGAATGCATACTCCCATTTTAGTGAGCAACTGCTGCTTCAGGTTTGGATGGACACTTGTCATTACACCGGAACGTGAGATGATGCTCCAGTGTTCCAGAGTGTACACTTCCACCAAAAGCTGTTAATTCCCAGAAATACTCCTCTTAGTTATTTTTCCAAGTTTAAATTCCCACCGTCTTCTATTTGGGGCAAGTCAAGGAACCCTTTTCAAAACGATAATTGTGTAGATTTTGTAGAAAACTCTATGTTAGGTGTACATAACAGTAGTAAAGAGTCACTATCCAGTGAGCTACCTTTTCCATACTGTCTTTTTTCAGTTGTCTAAGCCCATCCCATCATTTTCTTAGCAAACCCTCATTCCTGAGCAGAAAGGACAAGTAGTACCTGTACTACTGTTTACTACTGAGGCTTCTGTTTGGAAGAGGTGTCATATCACCTTGAATGCTGCAACCCCCTGAGGAAGGTGGTTAGGTATTTCTCTATACAGTTCAGGGGAGAAGATTGGCAGGAAGAGCTATAAGGCTCTTCATTCTGGCCTAGAATCTCTCACGACATGGCTCTGAATAAGCAGGCCTAATCAGTCTGGAGATAAATTGGAGTTGGACCCTTCATGCTGGCCAGGCTTATCCAGGAAGTTAAGGTACTTCAGCGAGGGCTTGAAATCAGTAAGATTGGAAGAGGTGCCCTGCTGGGGGAGAGATGCAGGTGGAAAAAAGCAGCAGCTCTTTAAAACCAAGTATTTGCATTAGAAAAGTAGTACAGACATTAGGATATTCTACTTTAATTTATGTAATGCTTACTATGATCTGGATTATTCTAGAGCTCTGCAGAGGCTAGAACTACTAGCAGTAGAAATTGAACTTATCAGGCTTTTGGAATAACTTTCCAATACTCAGTATACAAAAGTTATACTTCCATGAAGATTACATTTGCTTGCGTACTTCAAAACACATTGGAAAATTTGCTGTTGTTCTACGAAAGACCCCGAGTATGTTTTTTCATAGTTTTTGGCTGTTTGTACCTGCTACAGACCCCTGCATTTACCCACTCATTTAGCATTAAGGAGTTTGTTTCCATTATTCTCTCCATACTCCATGATGCAGCATTTTCCTCTTCCTGTTAAGGCCAATGCAGAAAAAAAATGAGTCCTCTTGTATTACCATTTCAGCCCTCCTTCAGAGCCAAGATAAGGTGTCCTAACATATACACAACTACAGTAGACATCCCACCCACATTTTAAGCCACTCCAAAGAGCAGTCAGTGTAGAACTGAGTTTATGTTCAAAGTCACTATTGCTCAACCATGACCTCTTGAAAGCAAATGAGCATAAAATGGTAGCATGAGCTGTTTTATAGAATTGGCATGCATTTCAGGTTTAAATCAGTACTGTACTGACGTTCAAGAATTTCAGTCCCCATACAGACTGAGATGAACAGCATTTTTATTTATTTCAGTTACAAGAAGAAAGACAAGTAAACCTTACAACCAGAAAGGCAATGAAGGCCTCATGAGCTTAGTGAAAACCATTTCATAATCTAGGCAATGTTATGATTTCTTGAGATCACAAAGAAAGCATACCCCCCTCTTAAACAACTTTTCCTTATTTCTGTAAGGAAGTTTCCTGTAAGAACAGCACACTGATGTTAACAGAATCAAGAGGGACCAGCGATGTACAAAGCCTACATTCACCCTCCCACCCCCCACAAAAGGCTTAAGTGTAGATTTTATTCCAAAAAAGATAACATGCAGTAATGATCACACCTGGAGAAGAGGGGAAAATTAAAGTGTTTTGAAATGAAGTCAAATCATTACTCTTTAATGAAGTTAAATGAAGATACTTATCCACATGGCAGTGTACTTCACAGGTAAAGAAAACTCCCTTTATTTTAACCCAATGCTTATCTGACTTTTGTAGTAAAGAGAAAATAGCTTACATAAAAACTGACCCCCCTACCAAGCGCTCTAGATAAGAACTATGATGTAAGAAAAGTGCTAGAAACACGTGGGAGAAATTACTATACAAAGTGTCAAGTGCAACCCCCCCACCCTCAACTCCCTTGCCTAGAATTCAGTGGATTTCCTGAAGTACAATAGAAAAGATGGAATTCAGGAGTGGTTGACAGTGGGATACAGTGCCACAGGTTGAACAATATCCACTTAAGGACAACCCCAAACATGCATGTACCCCACCACAAGGGAAAGATGTGCTTGAGCTTCCCAACCTGCTCATTTCTGCAGTTAGCTCTACTATTATCTCCTTCCTCATTACCAATTCAAGTCTTGCAGTCCTTTGAAGGGACCACTTTAAAAAATGTCCTCAATTCTGGATTATTTGACAATAAATTCATTTGCTATTTTAAAGAATACAGAGCTGGAAAAGGAAAATATTACAACTCATGTCTTCTGTTACTCTTTTAGATAGTATTGGACCTAGAAAACATGAAGTACCAGACCAAGTACTGTTTCATCATCCTCGGCTGTCTGAACAATACAGCAGAGGCAGACCATATCTTCTTCAGTCAATCTCTAGTCGATCAGTTCTGGTGCCTTTCACCTGCTTTGTGTCAGTTCTTGGTCTCCCTCACTAAAGCAGTCAGAGATACATTTATTACACGGTACTCACAGTATGTCTCAGAATTTCAGGCAGACCTATTAATTCCCCAGGAGTATCTTTTTGACTCAGTGAAGACTTTTGAGTCTCAACTTACATTCATTCTGGAGGCAGCCACCATGATTCCATTTACCCAAACAGCTATTTGGAGTGGGGCTGTTACCATCTTGAAACTGCAGTTTAAAGGTAAGCAGTAATACAAAAGAGTACTTTCTGTATTTCCAGTGAAGGAGCTGAGGAAAAAAA
>WAAE01008618.1:0-10280 GCA_013400495.1 Nicator chloris
AAAACCTTCTGGTTATTAAACTGTGCCAAGAATGCACAGAACATATGCCAATTTCATGATCAGCTAGAATGAACAATTATCATAGCATACCTTCAATTTGACCATCTGACCACAATCCTTTTCATTTAAAAATGCCATGAAAGCTCCCTACCCTGCAGCCAGTATTTCCCCTGTATTCAGGTCAGGGGAAAGCTGAGAAGTGTCACAGAGATTACTTGATAGAAAAAGTATTTGTTTAGGCTGAAGAAGTGAGGTTTTTTCCCTAGACCCATTCAAACTATCTCAGACTTAAAACTTAATACTTCATGAAACTTCTTTAAATGCATCTGATTCAAAAAGCTACATGAAATATAGAGATAAAATGAAAGCTTAAAGATGATTGTTTTCTGATCTAACTGCTTTTTGTAACACCTTCAGCAACTACACAACATAAATTTGCTGTGATCCTTGAATTTTGTAACAGCTTCTCAGATAAACTTGCTTCCAACAGCAAGTTATAGCTATTATCAGATCCTCAGGGGAAACATTTATAGATATATACTGTGGTACTGTTATTAGAATGACAACATTTTATTGGTTCCCATACTTAACTGTGGAGGTATAATGCTCTTTTCACAGAACACCTGTAGAACTCTGGACAACTACCTTAGGAGGACTTTGACCCCATACCTCATCAACGTCACAATGGCAGCCAGAATATGTAGCCAAGTGCTATGCCAAGACTCCGGTGCTTGTGCACGGAAAAAATGGAATTCTAGTGACTATCTTCACTTGAACCCTGAGAATATTGCAATTCAAATGACAAAGGATGGAAAATACACTTTGCAAGGGCAACCATCATATCAGGATCTGCAAACATTCACTGAAAAATTTGATTGCCATTGTTATGCAGGGCACAGCTGTGAACCTAGAGCTGATATAAATGACATCCATTACCTCCATGCTTGCATTTCAGAAGATATTTGCATTCAGATCTCCTCAAATTCACTTTCTAACATGGAAGCCTCTGAAGAAAAGATCCTGTCTAACAGAACTGCATTTTCATTTCTCTCTGAGAGTAAGGGGACATTATCTACACATCCTGAAATAGAAGATTTCCAATCTACCTTTGGAAATAATATACTTAATATAACAACTGCAGAATATAATACTGTTACAGCTGCCAGTAGCTATGATTTAGAAGAAAATAATACTCGTACTCTCAGTAGCTCTTCATCCTATAAGATAAGGATGTTTAATCTGTTTCACTTAGTTCTACTTTTGAGAACTTTAATACAATTGACCCATGAAAGTGAGAATATCCTTTTCCCTGACCATATTTGAAATTCTAAAGGTTTTATTTACAAAAGAAACAAACAAAATAATTCCTGAAAGACTTATGGTCTTATCGGTATCAGGTAACCTTTTCTAATCCATGGGTGCCACTTCAGCTTGAATGTACTTCTTCAGTTTAGTTCTATAAACTAATATTTGTGCCAAAGATAGATTGGTCTATATATACTGACTATGCCACATGAGAGGATAATCCAGAATAAGAAACATTTTTTACCGTTTACATTTTTAACCATTATATTTGGAAAAAAGTAATTGTTGAGAATGCTCTTTTGTGTATCTCAAGTTAAGACAGTTAAATATATAATATATAAAATAAGTCATCAGGTTTGATGCTCTGTGCAAGAAATAACTTCGTTCCATATGAATGGAATTAGCTCTTAAAAATATTTGGCTTAACTTTAGATCTGTGGACTTTGTAGCATAAAATTTATCTGATTAATGTAATGTTCCTCCACCTCCCACAAAACCTTTAGGGATCCTGTAGTTTTTCTTTTAAGGAAATATATTTGTAACTCCTCCAAAGGTTCTAATTTCAGTGTAAATGTTGACTTTGAATAGTACAGCTTCATTATTTAAAATTTGAGCTGTAGCAGCTTATCCTTTCTTCTCACAAACCCTCTTCCTTATTTCAGATGTCCCTTTCTTGGTTTCCAGTGGTTTTGTCTTGTCAATACTCACAACTCAGCTGCTCTGCCTGTGCATTCCCTGCCAGCACAGGTCACCAGTCCTGGTTTCTCCATCCAGCCATCCCTAGGATCTGGATAGGACTGTATGTGCCACATGGATAAAAGTCTGTGCATGGGACTGTATGCCTCACTATTTCCTGAGGAGTCTTTTTGGTGAAAAACAGTTTGCTCCTTAGGAAAACCCAGCAGTGAAGGCAGAAAAATAAGTGTCACTGGGGACCTGAGACAATCTTAGGACCACCTTTCTGATTCAGTTTGCTGACAGAACTGAAAATATTTGCTTAATACTATTCCATTGCCAAAAGCAGCGTGAAAGTAGCAGATACCTCAGAAGAAAACTACACACAGTATCATATCAGGAGTCTAATTATGATTAACATACAGTCAGTTTAAGCATTTAGAAGCAATTAACTGCACTTTATTTGATAAAATAACCTTTTCAAATTATTATGTCAGATGCTTAATAGACAGTTGGCCTTCTGATGGGTGAAGAGTGGCTGCTGGCATGGATACATTAAAAATCTCCCCAGAGCCAGACATGATCTACATAAATAATTCACCACCTCACACAGATATAGCCTGCCTCACTAATGAAAATAACCAGGACTTCAATATAGTGGCCATTTACTTATAAAAAGTGAATTCCTTAATCTAGCAGAAAACACATATTATATTAATTTTCTTTGAATTTTCAGGTTCTTGGTCATAACAGAGATGCAGAAAAATAGATGAAGCCTTTAGACTTAACATGGAGAAATAATGTTTTATGGCTTTTGAACAGCAAGTTATCAAGAGGAAGTGACAATTTTCTTATCCCAGCTACAGTGATAAGTCCACGAGTCAAAGCTGTTTCTGTCATTAATGTTCCAAGTGGAATCATGAATAATATATATATATCAATATGTAGCAGATTGTTCAGCACAAAAGAATCCATCTGGTTTTGATCACCTGTGTAAAAACATGCTTTTTTCCACTGCAGCTTTGATACTGGTTATTTCATCTTGGATAAAGAAAAGGCATGGTATCATAACTCCTGAACTCCCTTCACACTGCATTTATGGTAACTATCAAATGGTTTCTAAAAACTGGAAACATCACTGGTAATGCCTTAGCAAAACTTGTACGATTTATGTGAAATTCTATTTTTTTCACAACACTTTGGCATGGCTAAACTGAAAGATACTGGATCTGTAGCACTTTGTGGTAAGCCAGCCTGCAGGTTCACAAACTCTGCAAGTCTTGACATGAATACTTTTGACTATCAGCCAGGTAACAGCAAGCAGAACATTGTGATGATTCAAGCAGGAAATCACCAAAAAAGGAGGGCTGAAAAGATAAAATCACAGAAGAGTTGAAACAGAACACCCAGGACCTCCCAATGGATGCAGAGGAAGTGAACTGCAGAAGTGAAAGGGTGAAGTAGTGGGAATGTGGACAGACCAGTCTCTTCCCATTCAGCATTTTTGTCTACCTGTTACTTAATATTGACAACCTTTCCTCAAGGCTCACTGTAAGGATAAAGGAACACATTTACTGATATGTTAGACCTATTCATCCAATCCCATCTCTTTTTTTCTTGAGAATGGCCAGGACCAGAAAAGTAAAAGGAAGATGAGAGGAAAGCAGTCTATTGCAATAAACTGTGCCTTCCTTCTTAAGCTGCATCTGTAAGTAGCTATCTACCTTGTGCTCTGATGCACAATGCTTTGCCAAACACTATTCAAATGTTCGCTCAGGATTATTTATGTTACCTACTTATATCTGCAATTCATGCTTTAAATCTTACAGACTTCAGGATTTAGGTCTGCTATGTATTTTCCAAATACATTATTTTTCTCTGTATTGTATTTGTCTTACCTATATTCCATGATAAAGAGTCACCATGGAGTCAATGAGTCTCCACAGAGTAAAAGGAAAAAAGAAGGAAAGGGTGCTATGCCTTGCATTGCTGGTGACTATCGTATGTTCAAAGCCAAATTTATTTTCTCCTAAAGTGAACCCCTTTCCAAAGAGATTTTCTTCTATTCTCTTCTATTCACTGTATTGCCTGTAATCATTAGTTAGCCTTATAGTTTTCATTTCTTGCATTCTTGTAATTTTGAAAAGATTAAATACTAGAGGAACAGTTCACTTTGATTGCCATTCATTACTTTGTATTTCTCCTTTCTAGAGAGACCTCAGGCTGGCAATACTTAGGGATACAGAAATGCTAAAGTGGGTTTGATGAAAGGGCCTGTTTAAGTGAAAGCTGCTAAATACCCTCCTTCGATGTTTTGACATTATGCTAAAATTTGAATTGAAATTCTGCTTCTCTATCTGAATAATCTGGATCTAGTTTATTGTGTTGTTTATTCTGGGACATACAAAGATATTTGTACTTCAGAGGGAGATGACAACTGGCACTTAAAGAATTTGAACAGAATAAAAACAAAGTCTCGTCCTTGCCTTACAGTTTTTTTACTTTTTTTTGGTAAAAATAACAACATGGAAAGATGTTTTGAGAGGCCAGTAATATTACTTTGTAGACAGCCTAGGATGTGACTAGAATCCTGAAGAGTTCAGCAAAAATTGCTTTATTCCCTGCATCACACTGGGATACTCTGTTGTAAAAAAAATATATATATATATATATGTATGTTTGTATCAGCAAAGAATTGTACAGAAGATTTCAGACCTGTGCAATATGTTCTAGATAACTTCCAGACAGATTAGATTTCTATGTGTACCTATCCATCACTTTTCAGTACAAACAAGACAGCAGAGACAGTTCCATAATTTTAAAACATATTCAGTTATGGAGTTCTGATGACCTTTTTAAGATGACAACTAAATTCCATCCTTAAGCGTACACATCGAAAACTTACTTGAAAGACTTTTTCACACTGTGCTTGTCCCTGCTCTTTTGCAGTGGCAAACAGCCAGCAAAATTAGGGTCTGAGACTTCAAGTTGGATTAATAAGTTTTATTTCAAAAAAATAATGTTGATACAAAAAAAATGTTTATTGTGTGTCTTAAAAAAATTACTACTTTATTTAATGATTTTATCTTTCCTAAAGACTTTTTTTGGTGCTTGTTCTTGTAATTTCTTCTCCTGTGCTACTGAAAGCCATTGTATAGGTGGCTGGAAACAGATTCTAAAAGCTTACTAGTCTAACTTCATCCCTTACCACTTCTAAATGATTCCATATCTGTGGCTATCCCAGGTCTCCCTGTCTGTTTTTCTGGAAATACGTCATTGAATATTAACCCTGCTCCACAATATTTTTCATTATGATGACGATAATGGAAACATGCTGTATTCAAGATAAATTGTAAGCTTTTGTATATACCAGTCAAGGATCAGGGTCTTTACGGAATAGTTCTTTCATGTAGCTGTTCCAAAACTCTTGCAGCTACTCTTCTCTTCACTGTCACTGCCACTCAGGACTGCAAAAGCTTCCCACATTTGTTGTGCCCTTGTTATATATAAGAAAGTAAAGGGCAAGAAGGTAAAGGGCACCTATCAACATTAACATCCTTAAGGGAATAACTTTGGATTTAAATACGTTCACTAATGTGTTACCACCATCATGGTATATTGATTATAGTTCTCCTTGGTCAGTAGTAATTAGATGACATTTTTCAGTGTATGCTTGTATAAGCCTGAGTTTGTAACTGATAAAGTATTTTACTGATTAGTAATCAGACACAGACAGCGTGAAAATTAATGTGGATCATTACTGTACATATTCAACCAACATTTGGGCTCTGTGCACACAATTTGAGGGTGGTGTTCAGCACCATATATGTGTGGGCTCTAGACAACATGCAATCACCTGTCTCTGCCTTTGTTTTTATATCAGGAAATATATTTATTTAACAGAACTCTTCAAGATCCTGCACAAGAAATATACCATATGTTGGCAGCCTCATGGACCACACTGCTCCCTCAGGCTACTAGCAGGTTGAGACAAGATGACAGCTTGCCTGTGTCAAGTGATGATTTCCTGAGGCAGGGACAAAACAACCACCCGTTTAAAGGGATGCTAAGGGCACGTTGCAGTCCCACAACGGTTAATGTCACAACAGAGCACAAAGTACCTTACTGCTGGGGCAGCCAGTAATTAAAGGCAATGGACTAGTAACAGACTTAGGGTGCCTGTAATTCCTATGCACTATTTCAGCATGAACTGCATATACCAAGTTTAGGTACCCAAACCACAGCACTCTTGAGTTAAAAACCTTAATCTGCCACTTTAACAGTCCTTACAGAAATCCTTCTTCACCTTTTCTCTCAGGAGAGCATGACAAGAATTTAGGGCACATACAGAGCCTGTGGGGCTGCAGCCAGCAGAGGGCAGAGATGACGCATGCAGACACCGGTGGGTGCCTCACAAGGGTGGCTACCTCACCAAAAAGTTCTGCACCGTCTTTCTGTTGCCTTCAGAGATGCAGCTGCTTGACTCCGGCCTACAAACAAAAAAGATGATTAGTCAGTCCCCAATGTAGTGCCTCACTAGCAGAAATGACTGATTCTACAGTTTTTTTCTCCAAACTTCTGGTATATCAGGACAAACCTGAATGAACCAGTGAGACATTACCTCTTCTCATGTTCTCTTCTCTGAAGATTTAATTCTGCTGAAAGCTTCTTCTCCTTAAGATCTCCCCAGGGAGGTGGTTGAATAACCACCCCTGGAAGTGTTCAAGAAACAACTAAATGTGGCACTTAGTGCTATGGTCTAGTTTACAAGGTGATGATCACTCAACAGTTGAACTCAATGATCTGGGATGTCTTTTCCAATCATAATGATTCTATGATCTTCAGCTGCAACTAAAATGCATGCTTAAAATACAGATAATGTGATCGAATCTCTTTGGTAGTGCTCCAAACTACAAATGTGCGTCTCAAATACTTCGTTTCTCCCCAAATGTGAAAGATCTGAATATGCTGTGTTGGCTCAAGTCATTTTGCTGACCATTGTATTTATTGCATCCCCATCATTGTCACCTGAAACGTAAGATACACTTTTAGAAATTTTTATAACACCAATAACTCTCTGCAAAGGAGTAAGGTACCTTGCTATCCCTTCAGAGCACTTTGAAGACTCAACAAGCTGGGTGCTGCATGGTCCCACAACACTGCTAAACTGGTCCTGCAGTGTGTAAAACTCAATAAGAGACAAAAAAAAAAGAGACAAAAGACAGAAAAGTAAAATACTTTGTCACTAATACACAGTTAGTGGTAAAATGTTTCCCAGAAAGATTAAGTGGCTTTGCTGTCTACAGCCACACAGGATAACAGGATAGCTTTTAGCTATGAAAACAAATGTCCTCTGAGCTGCTAATTGTAGCAAGGCAGTAACATGCTGACATACAGTATTCTGTTACCAAACAGTCTATAAAGTAAAGAATGGCTTTTATAATCATACGATTTTGTAAAATATATAACAGATTTTATAACAATGTAACAGAACTTTAAACTTAGACAAACCACCAAGACACTATAAAAGAATTCAAATATTGTACAACTGAATTAATGTTTTAGAATTTATCTGTGCATCTTCTGCCAGCCTTTTATGAGGATATGCCTGAAATGAATTTTTTCAGAGTTACTATATCTACAATGTATTTAGTAAACTTCCAGTATTATGAGACTCAAGCACTACTTAAAAATTTAATATTTCTTGCAAAAATAGAGACTGCTCAATTTTATGTGAGTTGTCCCCCGTGCAGTAATCAGAACCAATTCATTCCTAGAAATCACTCTCACAAATGGACAGTCTTTATTTTATACATCACCAGATGAGGGGAGATGGGGCAAATTCTTATATTTGACAGTTTTAAGACAGCCAGAAACATTTCACCTATTCATCCAAAATTCAGTAACTGCTTTGGCCCAAACAAGTTTTTAAAAATTGCAAGATACATAGCAGAAAAAACGAAAGATTAGTGATTTGCCTGTGAATTATTTCCCAGTCCTTTTACCCATCCAACCAGAATAAACCACTTCATCAACTTTTCCACCCATTTCCCCAGTGATTTCCCCAGTTAGTTGTAGCGTAAACGGTAAACTGGCTGATACATTTGTGACTGCTGGTGAGGATGTACCTAACTATTGAGCAGCCATGTGGCTGCTACTCAGAGACAAGTAAACCAGCAGAGTTCTGCTAAACTCTCCCTCCATGCAGGATCTGACCTGGTTCCTTTTACTCTGCCACCAGTTTTCAAGAAACTTTAAGAGCTAGCAGAAACTATGCTTTGAAACTGCCGAAGACACTACCACTGTCACAGTTTTAAGAGTGGCATTCAAAATTCTGACTCCACTCAAATTACCAATGCTAGGGAACAGCATTAGGAGAAATGGACTACCTGTAGCCAGAACAAAACCTGACGCTACTGGGAAAAAAAAAAAAAAAAAAAACCCAACAAAAAAAACCCCACAAAACCCCTTCTTTTGTTTGTTTGAGACTTCCCACCAAGTATAAAATCTGGACAAAAGCAACCAGATTTAAGAGAAACAATGAAAAATAATTCCCTAATACTACCATTAGGTGGCAGGGCCAGCTCCAGTGTCCAATTTCATTTTGGAAACGTGCAATAAAATTTACAAAAGTAATAACTCAGTACTTTTAGAATGACACTACGAATCATTTTGACTGTATCTAAAACCAGGGCATGAAAACCCATGAAGTTTTTCACCTCTACAGCTAGCCTACAACCAACTGCTCTTAAGAGCTTCAAGATTTTGTGGTCCAATTGACATAACCAGTGAAGTTTTGTCACAAACTGCATTCTCTAGATCGCTGAATTATGTCTCCAAAAAGACCAAGAAAACCAAATTTCAAAATGCTTTGATGATTGTGCCATGTTTCAATAGAAAAGGTATCCACACTAAATGTGTATGTGCCTTTATAGCTGTATGAATGTCCTTCAACCGACACCACCAACCCTGTACCCTTTCCAAAGCATCAAATTTCAGTTGCAAGTTCTGAGACTGGCAGATGGATCCAGGAGAAGTGTTAGCTTGGTGTTTATGGGGAAAACAAACTTTTCTCTTAATACTCTATGGCAAGACTGTGTGCTTAATGTCCCTACTCAGTGCAGGCAGAAGATTCTTCGTGAAGTGGCATGTCTCATCATTGATCACAACACAAAACCACCACCACAAGCATCTTTTGAGGCTAAGAGTCATACTACAGGTGATTTTCCAAAAACTATCACAGGAGAAACAAAATAAAACCATGATAAACTCTGGATATGGAAGCCTGTCACTACGCAATGAAGAATTCAAGCAGAGTTTCCTGGGAACAGTGGAGGTCCTAGCCTAGGGGTGTCGGACACAAAATGAAGACTCCCTGAAAACTCTGAAGACTAAAATCTACTTTACTTTGAACGTGACTCCTTATATAGTGTTTCAGACAAGCCCAATGATTGGTAGGCAAAGTTAGCACCTCTTCAATCGCATTGGTCAAAACACATGTCCATCAACAGATCTCCTCCTCTAGAAAGGAATGCAAACAAAGATAAACTAGCACAAAGAATTCTCCTATTTACAGCAAAATCCATGAGAAAAGAATTTCAGAGACCATAAACATCAGAAGGCTAAAAAATCAGGGCGACATAGGGGTGTAAGATGAACCTACAAAATCGATGCTGTCAAGCAGCCCAAGCCCACTGACTCCCGTAAGGCAGTGCCGCCAGCGTGACCTCGGCCCCGTTGCCGGGCGCGGGATGCTGTACAGCCGCCCATGGCAGCAGGTCTGTGCCGGGCCGTCCCATCCTCCCACACCCCACACCCGCTGTTCGGGAACAGTAACTGCATTGCAGTCACAGAAGACTGTGACCTTTGGGGGAATTTTAATGTGGGAATCAGTAGTATTGCAGAACCTTTTTTTTTAGTCGATATGGGGATTAATTGCATGTTACGCTTTTGTTTTTTTGTTTCGCTTGCTTTTAGTAAATCTGTACTACTAAACAGGTAGAAAATGGTTTTTCTGGTGTTGTATTAGACAAATATGTCTAATCTAAACCTGAAGCATTAGCTAAAGTCACCCAAACGTTTGTTCTAGGTTGGCTAACTGGTAAATCTGTACTACTAAAAGCAAGGATCCCCGCGGTGTCCGGAGCCGCCCTCTGGCTCTGGCTCTGGCCCCGGCCCCCGCTCCCGCATTGAGCCATGCCCTCCCTGGGCGCTCAGGCTTCCCACCCCCCAGCCAGCGCCGATCCCTGGCAGGGCTATTCCGCCGCTCCCCCCCCGCCCCGCCCCGCCGGCCCCACCCG